>CAUDMG010002713.1:1220000-1232500 GCA_958450375.1 Homarus gammarus
GAGGCAGGGTGAGTGAGTCAGTCAATCGACCAGTGAGGGTGGTGGAGGCAGCAGAAACTTCCCTCACTTCCTCGCTGTCAGTCAACATCCCTCTGCTTCCTCACAAACTTTTAAGCTTCAATGAATCTTGCGAAAATGTTTGACGAAATTGACTTGCAAGTTTGAAGAGTTATTCTCGAGTCTTCTACAAAATACACAAACTTGTACAGCCACTCAAAGAACTATCTATACAAAATTGTGTTGAGAAAATATAACACAACAGACGAGCTATCAAGCATTACACAGATTCTTCTTTCAACCACTGTCAGTCTGTCTGTCTGTCTATGTGTGTCCCTGTGGTGTTTCCCTAATCGTTATTCTCTGCTGTTTTTTCCCCTTAGCTCCGTGTATGAGTTTGAATCTCATTTATATTATCTCACTTTTTAAACATTCGTGTGGTGGCGTGCTGGGTTGGAAGACTGTACTACACTGAGATTGATCGTAAACTTAGGTCGAGGTGTGGGACATAATTACTGTTTTGAATATACATACTCTGTCGCTGAGATGAAAGAGAAGTGACGCTCCTCTGAAGTAGGGGAGGGAGCCTTTGTCTGCAGCTGCTGTAATGTGAGGAGGAGGGGGAGGAGATGGTGTTGGAAGAGGAAGAAGAAGAGGGGGAGGAAGAGAAGAAGGAGATGATGATGGTGGAAACGAAAAAGGAATAGAAAGAAGAGGAGGAGAATGTCTAATTTGCTTTGTAAATACTGAATTCCTCTGTAGGTGTTTAACGCTTGTGTTTGTGTCTAACCCATTTCACTGTATGGTTTCAATATACTGTACACACACACACACACACACACACACACACACACACACACACACACACACACACACACACACATATTGCTCTTCCCGTCTCCTACATAATTAAACCTCTTTGATTACATCTTACATTATCACTCAAATAAGAACTAACTGACGGACTACAAACTGCTTCAAAATAAACTAGAAACATTATTTATCTTCAACACATGGTGGACATGACCCTGATAGACAGTCTTATAAATTAAACACAATATGACGATCTTACAATGCCTTTGCTTTTGCAGGATTTTGATAAGTCATATTAATTTGGTTTGAGTCTAAGGTCATTTTGATTATATAAATGAAGAATTATTATACATTAAAGGTAGAAAATCAGATGAAAAAGGTTATTAATATTAGTGTAGGAGGTGGAATTGTGGGTTTCCCCTGTGAATGGTGTTGATTACCTGCCTGGGGATGTGTGCGTGTTCCCTTGCCTCTGTTGAAGATAAAGGGAAGGTTTAAATACGTCTTTTGTGTATATTATTTTGATTATATGTATGTGACTTGTGAGTGTAATTTGATTAACCTCTTGAGTACGATGCTAACCTTCTTGAGTACGATGCTAACCTTCTTGAGTACGATGCTAACCTTCTTGAGTACGATAACTAACCCTCTTGAGTACGATGCTAACCTTCTTGAGTACGATAACTAACCCTCTTGAGTACGATGCTAACCTTCTTGAGTACGATAAGTATCCCTATTGAGTATACCTCCTTGAACACGATACTAACCTACTTGAGCACGATACTATTCCTCTTAAGTACAATGCCATAACTAAGAATAAATTGATCTAATTTCTTTAGTACTGTCTACTAACCACAATAGCTCATCGCTAACAAAGACAATTTCTCATATATTTTCCTTATTCTACTTTTCGTAATGTTTTTTTTTGTATAGGAATGAGAAGAAATCATATTTTTTCTATTACTTAAAGTAACTGAGAAGGACAATAGACTAGAAGACGTGAAGACAAGAGAAATTAGAGCTATCATCCCCATCCCACAACACCAGCTGCACTCTCTACACAAAAGAACCATCTCCTGTGTACTTGCCGGAACAATAACACTATCTACACGCGTTTGAGAGTGACATATTAATGAGATCCTACCCTTGGTAAATGACACATGTATACCACTAGCAAGATGGCATCACTGATTGTACCATTAGAACAAGTGAGAGCAGTAACAGTTGATTAAAAAACAGGAGGAGAAACAGGAACAAGGGATAACAGCAGCAATAAAGTGGTAGTAATAGCAACAGTTAAAGCAGGGGGACAAGTGACAACAGTAAAGATAACAGAAACAGGACCAAATAACAGCAACAGAAGCAAGATAAAGTAACAGTAGCAGCAACAGCATCAACCAGAACTATAAGGTGACAGTAACAGCAGGAGGAACTATAAAGATTAACTAAGCGTGAGAGACAAGGTTCTTAACGCCTCCTTCCTGTAGACGTCCACCTTGTGTCCTGTAGAAGGGGATAGTGAAAGGTATTTTAAAGGGGTGAAGGAATGGGGAAGGAATGGGGAGGGATGAGAGAGGGAGGAAAGGGGTAAGAGAGGAAGGAAGGGTAGACGAGAGGAAGAAGAAGCGTATGGGAATGAAGAAGGAGAATGAGAGAAGGGATAGGAGAGGATGGGGAGATAGAAGGGTAAGAGAAAGAGAGAGGAGGGGGTGGAAGTTGAAGAGAAGGAGGAAGAGTGGATGAAGGAGACAGAAAGGAGAGGGAGGAATGGTAGGTAGAAGAAATTGAAATAAATAAAGGAACAATAACAAAGAGGAAGAATAAGGGAGGGAGAATAAGGGAAGAAGAAAAGGTGAATAAAAAAGAGGAGAGACGTAGGGAGAGTAAGGAGTGGCAAAATAATTAAAGAAGCGTTAAAGAGGGAGGAAGAAAATGGTGGAGAATATGAAAGAGAGAGGAAGGAGAGAATAAAGAACAATACAGGAAAAAAAAAAGGGAGAATTAGGAAACAAGTAAATCGTGTGACAAAGAAAAGAAGGAAGGGTACGTAGAGAGAGAGAGAGAGAGAGAGAGAGAGAGAGAGAGAGAGAGCAATATCAATACTGTCACCACAACAATAGGTCTCTCGTGACTGACTAAGGTGAAGGTGAAACATTCTTACACCACGTTCTTTTGTCACCACACCACTGACACCCTAATGTAAAGACGGATAGATCTGACGCCTCTCTCTCTCTCTCTATCTCTCTCTCTCTCTCGCTTTCTCTCTCTTTCTCTCTCTCTCTCTCACACACACACACACAGTACATCAACCAAGGCTCCTCAGTCAAGGGAAATTGGTTGATGTCGTTATAAAATTCTGCTGACCAAGAGTGTGAGTGAGTGTGTGTGAGGTGCTCCTTCTCTCCACATCAGGAAGGAAGGAAGGAAGGAAGGAGGGAAGGAGGGAAGGAGGGAGGTAAAAAAACAAAAAAAAACATGATTTCTTGTGTAGTTTATCCAGAACGTCAAGGAAAAACCCTCACTCAGATTTTCTCACCGTGAAATATGTTTGGGAGGTGGTGTTGTTAGAGAGAGAGAGAGAGAGAGAGAGAGAGAGAGAGAGAGAGAGAGCATCATCGGTCCCTGGCTGCAGCAGTCAGGTGTGGACGAGGTAAGTCTCCCCTGGTGGGCGAGTCATCACAGGAGGATATTGCTCATATTACGGATACACACACACACACACCGCCTCGCCTTCTCACTTGTCCTCACCGTTTACAATTTCAAGGATTTACTCAAGTGGAGGAAAAGGAGGACATTTTTCTTTTTAGTTCCAGTTCAGGTAAAATGGCTGATGTCAATTCTTCACGAGGAATCTTTATTTATTATTTATTTTATTATTTATTTTTACATTTTTATAGTTTTATTTTATTTTGTTATTTGATTGTGATTTTTGGTCCACTACCTTCTCGTCTTCTATCCTATCCTATCCTCCTCCTCCTATTCCTCCTTCGCCACCACCACCACCACACCCAATTCCTGAAACTACTTGGTCGATCCAAAGCCAACAATGACCCGAGATCCTATCCGCTCGCTGGTATAGTCTTGGACCCCCACGTTGAACTTTTCTAATGAACCCAACCAAAGGAAAGCCGATCAAGGAGCACAAAACATTGCCTTAACTCCAATGTAAACAGACGTGATCTTCTAAAATAACATGATAAACAAAGCTGCCCCAATTTTTTTTATTATAAATTTTTGGACGGAATTTATTTAGGAATATTAGCTAATGTTTTCATCTGTTATGGAATGGTTGGTGTTGAAATACGCACCTCCCTACCAAATTGTATAATGAACACACACACACACACACACACACACACACTATAAAGTCTATGAGAAATTTGTACAGAAATTATTTGATTAAAAAATAGTTTTCTTGACTAGGAAATATCATATTCATTAAATTGGTTTAGAAATTTTCACACGTTTTCATCTCTTAATTCTCCCAGGTGTTGGAAGTTTCTATAGCAAGGATTAAACAGCTTACGAGTTAATGAACACAAGAACCCGTCAAGGAAGGTTAGGTTAGGTTAGGTTAGGTTAGGGTTGGTTAGGTTAGGGTCCATTAGATATGAAAACCTGATCTAACGGATTATATGGAGAGAAAGAAATCCGTTATATGGAGGTTTCACTGTATGACCTTTGAAACTTATATGAAAAAAAAACAGTGAAAAGGGTAAACAAACGTGGAAAAGGGTAAACAAAACGCGGAAAAGGGTAAACAAACGGTGGAAAGGGAAAAAAATGTGATAAAAAGGAGAAAACATAAAATTGTAGCCTGAAGTATTGGACGGAGGCACAAGTCTTCCAAGTTTCAAATTAACTGGTCTGAAGTTGAAGCAGTGTCAATTAATTGCTAATTGCCTGTAAACGAAGAAGAAGAAGAAGAGGAAAGAGAAGGAGAAGAAGGAAAAGGAGGAGGAGGAGGAGAAGGAGGAAGAGGAAGAGGAGAAGTCATCGAAGAAGGAAGAAGAAAGAAGATGAAGAAAATTTAAGCATGAAGATATTAATAAGCAACAAATGAAAAAGGAAGGAGAAGAAAGAGCAGCAGCAACAGAAGAAGAAGAAGACGAAGAAAAAGACGAAGAAGAAGAAGAAGAACGGAAATGAAGACTTTATCACTAATTAAGACAGACAGACAGACAGACTTGATATGTGGATCTTAGACACAGACACCCGCCTATAGACAGATGCCTAGACACGATAATCTGACAGACAGAGGTAAGCCTGACAGACACACACACTAGACACACATACACAGGTATATAGACAGATAGACATAGGGACTAAACAGACACGCAGACTGATAGACAGACAGACACACAGACAGACAGACAGACAAGGTAACAAAAGTTTAAATTATAATTATTTCTTCATCATTTATTGAGGCGGAAATTGAAAATGTTTTAGATTCGTGAAAAATGTGAGAAAAAAAATTGATGAAAAAATTATTCTTCGATAATTTTGGAAAGAGGTGAACCACGACTCAGGTAATTATTTTATTATTACAGGTACAGGTGTATTTCTCTCCCTCTCTTTCTTTCTCTCTCTCTCTTGCATCTTTCTTTTTTCTCTTGGCCACACATCTCTTATCTCTCTCTCTCTCTCTCATTTCTCCCAATATATAAAACTGGACACAAAAACCTACATCAAAAAGATCTAATGTTAAACACACCTTGCATGCAACAGTGTCATGACCTATAGTATGTATAAGGTTCTGCACTGTGTATAAAGCTCTGCACTATGTATAAGGCTCTGCAACAGGGTGAAATACAGTATTGCAATATTTTTAAGGCTCTGTAACAAGGTGAAATAGAGTACTGCAATATTTTTAAGGCTCTGTAACAGGGTGAAAAACAGTCCTGCAATATGTATAAGGCTCTTCACTATGTATAAAACTCTGCAACAGATGTTCGTATTTTTTCTTTCCTAGGGGAGCCAACTGACGACTCGTTCCCCAGCCAGCACGACACACCAGCACTTTGTAGGTCGACGGCAGCAAAGCCTCGATAGGCAAATAGGGAATGATAGAGCGAATCCCATGCATGTTAAGTGTAGAGTCGGCTGGCTGGTGTAGTGAGCCGGCTGGTGGGGTGAGCCGGCTGGTGGAGTGAGCCGGCTGATGGAGTGAGCCGGCTGGTGGAGCGAGCCGGCTGGTGTGTTTGTCCTGGAATAGTTAAGCGTACCTAGACACTGTGTGAAACTTATAAATATTTATATGTTTATGTGTGTGTGTGTGTGTGTGTGTGTGTTGTAAGTCATCATACTCAAGGGGTCAAGTCACCACATTCAAGAGATTAAATCACTATATTCAAGATGTTGTCACCATACCGAATTACCCAATGAGAGAGTAAGAAATGCATCACTACATCACAATATATAATACAATATTAAACCCGTGTCATATTCTATTCCCTCCCGGATAAATAACTCTTCTGGGGATACGCGAAATACCACTGAAAAAAGTACCAATGGAAATACATTGTGATTGCATTTAAATTATAATTACTCGAATATGTAAACCAGAACTGACGATGGAATGAAATTATTAGTAAAAAGTAATAATGGAATGAGTCAGGGGATGAACTGTAAATGGTGGTAGTTTTATATCACGGTAAGGTATTAATAGAGTATAATAGGAGTTTTATAATATGTATGTGTTTGTATTTAATATAAATTATGTATGTATAGGACGTAGATGTATAATACCTTTCATACATGTATACATATAGGAATACGTGTGTGGTTTTATTAATGCATATAAAAGCATAATAATTTGCATACGTGTGTGTGTAAGTGAGTGAGTGTGTGTGTGTGTGTGTGTGTGTGTTAACCTCTGAACTATAGGCATTCGAATTGTATCCTTAAGTTAAGAAAGAGAATCAGAGAATTATTATAAAATTGACGTAATATTAAGTTAGATTTTAGTTAAATTCTTATCGGACATTTTATGGAAAGTCAACGAACCACAACTCTCCATATCTGATATGTTGGTCACTTTAACTAATCGGGGAAAGTAAACATAATGGGGAGGGGGAGGAGGGGGGAGGGGGAGAGATCGGAGAGAGGGGAAGAGGGGGGAGGAAAGGGGGCAGGAGGGGGGGGGGGAGTGACCACATTGCCTTGGAGTCAAGTTACACAACAGCTTGACCTTGGGCTATCTGTGACGTCAGCAGAAAGGATTAATATTATTTTAAATTGTTGAAAATATTGACATTCAGAAAATTTAGAACTAGTTTAGGGAATAATATTTTTTTTTTACTAGCAAATACATCCTAGTTGCTATTAGAATGAACTAGAGAAGCAATGATAGTCACCGCGCTATGTCCGGTTTCTATGAATGATATCTTTGTTGACTACACGCTATAGTATAGAAAAAAAATAAGCTAGGTCATTCTATACTTCATATCACAGGTAAACATAACAAAGAAAAAACTATAATTCAGTATTTACTTTAAACTACTTCCCCGAACTACCCGTTTTGAATGTATGGCTAGAACAGACAGGCACAGACACTCAGACAGATAAGACAGAAAGAGACAGAGGGATCCGTGGTCAATAGTAATCTCAATATGGACGACAACTTTGGGACCCATATTACCGTATTGGAATTATGGTTGGGTTTGGTCAACACACTATTCCGCCTTCCCTAAACTAACTGATGTAAGTATTTCTCACAGAGTCTTATAAGTGTTTAATGAAGCCTATTACATATCAATAATTAATGAACTACTTTGGGAGTGTAATTAGAGGTAAAAGGATAATAATAAGGCATAATAATGAGTTACATTAGTGGTAAAGGGAGGAGAGAAAGACAAGAGACTACGAAGGAAATATGGAATTAGAAGCTGTTGTCCTCAGAGACACACACACACACAACCAGGGAACACTACCACAGCGTATTCTAAAAGGTTTACAATGGTGGGTCGTGGTCGCCAACCCTTAGATTAATTGATTGATTGACAGTATGGCAACTTATGAACCTGTCATTCTAAACAAACAAACAAATAAATAAACAAAATAGACAAAACAAATGAGTAAACTTTGATCAATAGAAATTAACTATACATGATTTATGAAGAAATAAATATGGACGTAGAGACAGAGAGAGAGAGAGTATTGTACTGTATGGTGTTATTAATTAAAGGTGACAGGTAAAGGTAGAGTCTTATCTATTGATGAGGTTAATAGACTTTAACTTTCTAATATAAGGAATATATAACAGGTAAGTAAAACCAATAATGATAAAAAACTTCCTACTATCCATGTGTGTGTGTGTGTGTGTGTGGGGTTGGGTGTGTGTGTGTGTGTGTGTGTGTGTGTGTGTGTGTGTGTGCGTGGAAAGTCTTGCCAGGACAGCGTTGCTTCCACGTAATTTACCTCATAGAAAAGAGTGACGTCAACCCTAAAAATGTTCATTTTCTTGTGGCAAATATTTCCTATCTTACTTAATCGCTGACGGAGGAGAGGTGGTGTTGGAGGTGGTAGTGTTGGGGGTCCTGGTGGAGGTGGTGGTGGTGGGGGAGGTGGTGGTGGTGGTGGAGGTGATGGTGGTGGTGGTGATGTTGGGGGAGGTGATGGTGGTGGGGGAGGTAATGGTGGTGGTTTAGGTGGTAGTGTTGGGGAACCTGGTGGAGGTGGTGGTGGTGGGGGAGGTGATTGTGGTGGTGGAGGTGATGGTGGTGGTGGTGATGTTGGGGGAGGTGATGGTGGTGGGGGAGGTAATGGTGGTGGTGGAGGTGGTAGTGTTGGGGATCCTGGTGGAGGTGGTGGTGATGGTGGTGGTGGGGGAGGTGATGGTGGTGGTGGAGGTGATGGTGGTGGTGGAGGTGATGGTGGTGGTGGAGGTGATGGTGGTGATGGAGGTGGTAGTGTTGGGGATCCTGGTGGAGGTGGTGGTGGTGGTGATGGTGGTGGTGGAGGTGATGGTGGGGGAGGTGATGGTGGTGGGGGAGGTGATGGTGGTGGTGGAGGTGATGGTGGTGGTGGAGGTGATGGTGGTGATGGAGGTGGTAGTGTTGGGGATCCTGGTGGAGGTGGTGGTGGTGGTGGAGGTGATGGTGGGGGAGGTGATGGTGGTGGAGGTGATGGTGGTGGTGGAGGTGATGGTGGGGGAGGTGATGGTGGTGGGGGAGGTGATGGTGGTGGTGGAGGTGATGGTGGTGGTGGTGATGGTGGGGGAGGTTATGGTGGTGGTGGAGGTGATGGTGGTGGGGGAGGTGATGGTGGTGGTGGAGGTGATGGTGGGGGAGGTGATGGTGGTGGTGGAGGTGATGGTGGGGGAGGTGATGGTGGTGGGGGAGGAGCTAGTAGAAGTGGTGGAGGAGCTAGTAGAAGTAGTGGACGAGCTAGTAGAAGTGGTGGAGGAGCTAGTAGAAGTGGTGGAGGAGCTAGTAGAAGTGATGGAGATGGAGGTAGGAAGGAGCCGCGAGATCCTTCCCCTCGAGTATTTTTTCCTGTAGTAAATATGTCTCACCTTGGCTTAGTAGCTGAGAGAGACTGAGGGTGGTGATAAAGATGATGGTGTTGTTGTGGTGATGGTGGTGGTAGTGGTGGTCGAGGTAGTGGTTGTTGTGTGGTAGTGGCTGTGGTGGTGATGGTAGTGACTGTGGTGGTGATGGTAGTGGTTGTATTGTGGTAGTGGTTGTGGTGGTGGTGGTTGTGGTGGTGGTGGTAGTATTGGTGGTAGTGGTGATAGTGGTTGTGGTATTTGTTTCTTTCCCATTAGAGGTTTCTTCTTCTTCTTCTTCTTCTTCTTCTTCTTCTTCTTAGTCTTCTTTGTTCCTCTCCTTCTTCTTCTATTTCGTCTTCTTCTTTGTTCCTCTCCTCCTCCTTCTACCTCGTCATCTTCTTCCTCTTTATCCTCTACGCTTCCTCCTCCTCTAGTAATGATGATGAAGATGAGGAAGGAAATAATTATACAGTGATTATCATAATTTACGAAGTCTTAAGGCAAGTGAGGTGGACGCGTCACGGGCTTTCATCAGGTAATGGCAGGTAATTAAAAGAAAAGTTGATTTTCCTCACCTTAATAATATGCAAATTCAAATTAATATACTTAGCTCTTGTTTAGCACGTTAGATGAGTGACGTGAGTTAGTAAGGTAGAGTGAGTTAGCGTGAAATTACTACACTGTGTGGTGTCTTAATAAGGCGACTATGCAGGCGTGTGTAAGTTAGTCCCCGAGTACACCAATGAGTCTGAATAAATGGCGCACCACTGTGGTTAAGCAGTTCAAGGCCTGACGTGGAAACAAAGGAGCCTGTTGAGCAATTAAACTCAACCATAACTCGTCGACGACTCCTTCTAAGTCACGACAAAGAGATCGTCTGGGCATTATCGTGATTAGTATTGGTTTATTTGTTTCCGTGTGGTGATTATGGGGGGAGCACCTTGACTGGCCCGCCACCAGGGACCTTCAGATACGGTTTCTGCGTCTTGTTCCTCACCTCCCAATCTGAGTAATGGCCTTCACAAGCACGGCTCATCTACGCTGTGATTCATATCTTGTCTCGTGTGGTTCTAAGAGAATGTGTGTGTGTGTGTGTGTGTGTGTGTGTGTGTTAGAGAATCGAGGTGGTTAAAGGTTAAACACTTCATCTCATTGTTTAGGTTGAGTTCTGTTTAAGGGATTCTTACATCTGTACACACACATACATACGTTCTTGTAATAAAAAATATAGATTAAAACACCTACTTATGCGTATGTTTATTCTACATAGGTACATGAAACTCACTCCAACACACACAGACACACACGTGACGCCTTGACCTCGCCGTGGACAGAAGTGAGAACAGTAGAACCCCCAACAATGGAGAAGATCAGTAGGCGAGGCATTATGTGCTCTTGTTCTCCGACGGCTATGAATATTTTACGTAAATGGTAAAACTTCCCTGAAAGAAAGACTCTCGAGAAATTCGCACACCATTCCCAGCTCGGGAAGTTTTCCTCGGCTTCACTGGAGACTGGAGAGCAGGACACGACAAGTCTTTTACCTAACTCCTGTCTGCTGTTGCCTGTTTTGCTGTCTATGTCCCTCTCTGTCTGCCTGCCTGCCTGTCTGTCTGCCTGTCTCTTAATCTCTAGGGGAATTCGCGTATTTCTCGAAGATTCGCCTTTTCCAGCCACATGCAATATTCGTGATTGTATGCCCGTCGAGGCCTCAGCGGGAAGATTGTCTGTGTTTCTCGCGGTGTTGTGTCCCGGGGGCGAGGATGATGTGTTTCAAGGGTGTAAGAACCGGGAGCCCCGCCATGCATCCTGCTGTAGCCTTCACATCTAAGGGGATATTGACTCTCTCTCTCTCTCTCTCTCTCTCTCTCTCTCTCTCTCTCTCTCTCTCTCTCTCCAATCTACAATTATCTGTTTTCATTCCAGCATTAAAAAAAAAAACCCCTTCAAATTTTTAACTAAAATTTAATGTCTGTCTGTCTGTCTGTCTGTCTGTCTGTCTGTCTGTATGTATGTAATCAAAGGTGAAGCAGAATCATCATAAACACGACAGTAAAAGAACAATAGAATATAAAAAAAATACCACGACGTAACCTAACCTGTCCGTTCCACTTCAAGATAATTAAATCTTCTCTATATTTAATGTCCTTCCGTGTGGATAACGATAATACAATAACCATAGGAATAATAAGAACTAACAAATTATAGATAGCAGGAGTATAATTAAATCTCTCTGATAAAAAGAAGTTGTGAGTTACCATCGGAACCTTGTAGCAGTGTATTATTGACAGTGAGAATAAAATATGACTTCCGGTTGGTTAGAGGTTAGGTTAAAGCAGGAGGAGGAGGAGGAGGAGGAGGAGGAGGAGGAGGAGGAGGAGGAAGAGGAGGAGGAGGAGGAAGAGGAGGAGGAGGAAGAGGAAGAGGAGAGGAGGAGGAGGAGGAGGAGGAGGAGGAGGAGGAGGAGGAGGAGGAGAGGAGGAGGAGGAAGAGGAGGAGGAGGAGGAGGAGGAGGAGGAGAGGAGGAGGAGGAGGATAGTGATAATATATCGACTCATAAGTGTGATAAATTATCTAGATTTTGGGAAACAGAAGAAATTTATTTGCCATTTAAGAGAATTTTCCACCAAATTGAGTCATGCTAATTCTGATAATGCGAGTTAACACTGTTGGGCATTTTAGTTTCCCATTACTATGTTGACTGTTTTCATTTCATTAGCTCAATCTTCTTTAATCCATTTCCCTCAATAGCACGAGAGCAAACCTATGATGTTCGTTTATCTTAAATGGCAGAGAGGAACTTCGACTCCGAGATCAGAGAGTTCGATAGTTGCTCGGGATTGCTTCACATCAGCGTCAACATCAAGTGTCTTTACAGATACTGGTCGCTGCTCTCACTTAGGCTGTTGTGGCAGAAGACAACAACCAGCCACAACTTTCGGAGACTGTCTCGTTGTCTTTACCCAGCCAGCCAGCCAGCCAGCCAGCCAGCCAGTCCCATGTAACACCGTGTACCTTAGCGCGGCCATCACAGACTCAAGGCTGTTACTGCTCTCTTTCTGTCTTTGTTTATCTGTGCATTTATCTCTCTCTCCTTCTATCTCTCCCTCTCCGTTGTGACTGTCTTGGGACATTTCTGTTACTTGACAGCTCTCCGATTCTTGCTGAGATGGAAACTTTGTCATTTTTATTAGGAAGT
>CAUDMG010002713.1:1237500-1270000 GCA_958450375.1 Homarus gammarus
ACACCTCCTCCACCCCCTCACCAACAACTCCTCCACCCCCTCACCAATACCTCCTCCACCCCATCACCAACAACTCCTCACACCCCCCTCACCAACACCTCCTCCACCCCCTCACCAACACCTCCACCAATACTTGTCTCATTTCAGCCGCCTCCCCCTAGCCTGGTATTTACTTCTCTTCCCACAGTTAAATAAAGCGTTTGGCAGCCTATTCTCTCTCTCTCTCTCTCTCTCTCTCTCTCTCTCTCTCTCTCTCTCTCTCTCTCTCTCTCTCTCTCTCTCTCGTGTCTATGTGAGTGTGAAAGTAAGAGTTGAAGGAGAGAGTAAGGAAAGGGGATGGGTGGGAGAGGTGGAAAGTGGTGCTGGCCGGTGAGAGAGAGAGAGAGAGAGATAGAGAGAGAGAGAGAGAGAGAGAGAATATTTGTGTGAGAGGTTATAAAAATTATTTTTTCGTAATAGGAAAAAAAAAATACACCGCTAAAACTAAGAAATAAATAAAGAAAACAGAAAATTAAAAAAAAAATATATCGAATTTCAATAAAAATTAAGAGAGTAAAAATAAATAGGAAAAAGAATTAGAAAACAAAGTCGAGGCATTTTTGTACTTAAATCAATAACGAAAAAAACCCCGGAAAACACAGCAAAGGGAAATAACAACGAAAAAATCAGGGAAAAAATTAGAAAAAAACCAATTGAAAAAAAAAAAATGCTTTACCGTCCCTTTGGTGGGTAGGTAAAAACTAGCCCGGGGTAACCAAGTGTGAAGGAAGGGCGTGATAACTCAGTCCTCCCCTCCACCTGTCGCCGGGGAAATATTGTTTGGGGAAAAAACGGGGATTTTATTCGTCTTTGGACATATACATTTATTTTCCCTGTTGTGTAAATAGTTGTGTAAATAGTTGTATAAATAGTTGTGGAAACAGTTGTGTAAATAGCTGTCATTAGTTGTGTAAATAGTTGTTTTAATAGTTGTGTAAATAACTTAAATCTTTCCTACAGTAAATATAATTTCATTTACACATAAGTTAATCTACATATTGTCGACAGGGTGTTCTAGTAGTCTTATGACAGAGGAATTAGCATAGGGTTGAATTATATTAGGTTAGGTTAGGAAAGGTAAATGTTGTATCGCTATTAGTTTAAATTATTATAAATTAAAATGCCAGATCGTCCACCTCCTGGCAGACTCTTGTGATGGTGGCAGTCACGGTCACCTTCCACTGTGTTTGTGTTTGTTCAGACTCTACTATGGTGTAATTCATTCATACACCCTATACACATAAGCCAAAAAGACCCTATTTCAGTTTTAAAATCCCATTACGTAAAATCTTAACTACCATTCACTTATCTTTGTTTCCGGAATAAGTAAACGCGATGACATATACAAATCCAAGTATATCACACGAGTTAAGTTATCAGGAGTTATCACTATTAACACACCTGGAATTATGACGACGATAACACAAATAAATCCAGGTATATAATAACAATATATCATAAGAGTTATCACTATTGACACACCTGGAGTTATGACGACGATAACACAAATAAATCCAGGTATATAATAACAATATATCATAAGAGTTATCACTATTGACACACCTAGAATTATGGCGCCTTGGATTTTGTTGTGGCGGGGAAGTGAATTTATTGTCGCTTCTCTTATTGACGTTTTCGAGTTTCCACATACCAGAGAGCACACTTATACCCAGGCCATCTAACACGAGTATTTAGTTAGTCAATATCTGTAAATTTCGAGATTTTTAGTATCAAAGAGGGAGTAGACTTGATAGAGAGAGTTTAGTCTCAAAAGTACTTGATTTGGTTACATAGAGAAAGTACTTGATTTGGTTACATAGAGAAAGTACTTGATTTGGTTTCATAGAGAAAGTACTTGATTTGGTTACATAAAGAAAGTACTTGATTTGGTTACATAAAGGACAAGTCAAGTCGGTGTAGTGTTGCATCATGTTACTTTCTCACACAAAACGAACACACTAATTGGTTAATGCTAAGACAACACCATATGAGCGCCAACACCTCCATGAAACAAGGTCAAAATTTCGTTTATAGGAGCTAAAAGGAAGTAGTTTAGGTGAAGGGGGGGGGGGGGGGGTTGCATTGTAACGCCAGACGCTCTTGATTGCTCTTGCTGGCGATGCTTTTAGTTTATGGTTATGGGCAAGGGAAGTATATAACCACCTCGAGTATTAAGTTCTTGATGTTCTAGAGCCAGCAGTCCTCCTCCTCCTCCTCCCCGCCATCATCACCTTCCACACAATTTACTGCACGTCAACACAATCTTCAGTTCTCCTAGGAGCCTATACCAGCCCCTCCCTCTCTCTCTTCCTCCATCATTCAACACCACCTGCTCCTTTGTTACAGAAGCGTCCCTGTTTCCTGGTTAGGTTCAGGTTTAGACTATTTTATCTTTTTTGTTGTCACTATTATTGTATAGCCTATATTATAGTAGAAGTGTCATTATTGTTATATTTATTATAATGATATGTTCCCACGTCAGAGTTTTTGGGATTTACGTAATGAGAAAGTTATGATTTAAAACGCGTCCACAGATATTGCACATGTGGAGGGCTACATCTAGTGCGGGAGGGGCGGCGGCAGCGTTTTTCCGGCGCTGGCGCTTGTCTGACTCGATATGCAGTCGGGCTAACTGGAAAGAGTTAGCACCTTCTCGTGTGGTGCTCCCCCAAACGTTACGGTGTGGAGTGATCGTCTCCCAGATGAGGGGGTCGACTTTTTCCAGATTTATCTTAATTAAGACATCGTAAAATCTAAATGAACAAAAGTACCTGTTAGTAAGGGTCCGCCCGTGTAACCAGACATTACGCATAATCACTCAATTTTACTTTTAGGCAATTCATGTAATGACTAGGCTGGGTTTGGTTTGGCTACACTCATGACGTGAAACGCGTTGTCATTATGTGAAATGATGGCTATATAGATTAACTGTAAACACACACACACACACGTAAGTCTGAAGAACTCATGTAATACGACATACGACATAAATCATAACACTAAAATCTCACTGTAGAAAAAAAAGCACATAAAAAGCAGCTTTTCCCTGCTTTATCTTCTCCTGCAGTCGGATTTCAATGCTGTATATATCCCAGTATTTTTATTTGTGTATGTGTCAATGTGTTTACGAATGTGTGTGTGTGTGTGTGTGTATACAGTATATGTGACGGCGTGATTTTATTTTATGTAATGCGCAGTTGTATGCGTGTATACATGAGTGTATTTATGTATCAATATAAATTTCCTTCTGCTTAAGTACATTTGTGTCCGTATGAGTTGCTGTTTAACCAACGTGTGTGAATGTATGAGCGTACCGGTGTGTATGTATGTATGAATGAATCTTTGAGAGCTCCCAGTTCTTGGCCTTTGCTCATAACTCATGCACCAGCAACTTTTATGGCAACACGCTGTCAAATCTGCCTTGGTCCGGCTGCCAAGAGTGGAGTTTTTGATGGTGCCTGCAATATGGGCCGCAGAAAACTGAGCATTTTGTCTCTTTTTGCCGATTCCTGTGAATTTAAAGAGCACAGTTTAAGACTACTCGTGTGTTACGTTCTGCTGTCGTTTTTAAAAGTATGTTACGTTCTGCTGACGTTCTTGTACTTTCTTTCCACTTCCAACTGATAATGATTAACCTGTGTTTTTTTTTGGCCTAAGTTGAGTGGATGAGAAATAGGTTTTGTTTTAACACAGGAGAGAGTCTACAACATCACCCTCCTCCTGCGCCTCCTTCAGTGGGTAAGAACCAGGGAGAGATAACAGTATCCTCCTCCATGTCTTGTGTGCCTCAGCCCCCACCCACCCAAACCCCTCAACCACCCACACCCCCCACCCACCCACCCACCCACCGACTCTGCGTAACACTACCAGAATTGATTTTCCATCTTTCGCTCCAAATCGCCATTTTACACCCAAAGTTGTGTAGAAGTTTAAATGAGTTTGTTATATGAGGAGAATAAACCTTCCCTCGTCCAGGTTACTTTCTGCATTACTTTCTCGTGTCTGTGAACAGCAGCTTCTTCTGTTTAAAGCAAGCAGTGTGTGTGTGTGTGTGTGTGTGTGTGTGTGTGTGTGTGTGTGTGTGTATCCGCTGTTCAGTTGCCGGGGGCCATTGACAAACCTGTATTTCGGGGTCGAGAATTCAATTGAGTTTTATCATCCAGAAGAGAACCCGCATTAACATCCGCCCCCCTGGTACTGAAGCACCTTAACACACGAGAGATTATTGACCAGAAACCCACCAATGACGCGCCTCGCAATTTAGTAATTAGGGTGTCTACCTGGCTTCGTCTTTTCGTCCGACTTTCTTTTGCATCCTTCCTATCTTAACAACAATGAACAACATTAGAGAGATTAAACTCGGGGTCAAAAGGTCAAGTGTCAGATATAAGGTGTGACGTAGGATCGGTCATGTAAGTGAGTTATGTTGGTTGGTCCTTGTAGCTCAAGGGACCCGGTCAACTAAAGGTGCTCAAACTTTTATATCTGGTTTCTCCTGAGGGCGGTGGTGGTGGTGCAGGGGGGTTCACAGGTCACGGTCAAGGTCATAACAGAGGTCAAGGTCACAGTCGAGGTCACGGTCTTAAACAAATGCAGAGGGACACACACACACACTAGAGGGGGAACAGCTAGATCGTGACCACAGGAAAGGTTCAGTGTATTATTTATGCCTTGTACTAACTCTCTGCTACACCACTAAAACGTATCATTCAATCAACTATTTTATTATTGTCTGGAAGTTATTACGGCAGTTTGACGTGGGTTTTATGAACCAACTAGTTTTCTGTTATGGACCCAACCACAGTAACTACGGCATTTTCCACTAACTAAGGCACTTTCCACACAACTACGACACTTTCCACACAACTACGACACTTTCCACATAACTACGGCACTTTTCACATAACTACGACACTTTCCACATAACTACGGCACTTTTCACATAACTACGACACTTTCCACATAACTACGGCACTTTTCACATAACTACGACACTTTCCACATAACTACGGCACTTTTCACATAACTACGGCACTTTTCACATAACTACGGCACTTTTCACATAACTACGACACTTTCCACAACTCGTGAACACAATTTTCTTCTAACCAAATTCTTTTTAAGCGACGAATTTCATGCATATAAAATGAAATTCGTTATTGCATTAACTCTTTACTCCCATACGTAATGATAAAATTCCCTTCTCAAAGAGGGAATTCTATGCATATCAAACGGGAGTTGCTTCAGTTACTGGTGGGAGGTCACCATGCACACCACTCTGCAGTACCACAGTGAAGCTTTTCTGTGTGTGTGTGTGTGTGTGTGTGTGTGTGTGTGTTGCTCTCTGCTTCTCATCTTATTCAGATCTACTTGTGCGACACCGATTCTTTCTCCATTACACGAAAACTCCAGTACACACTAATTTAATTTCTACTGACTACTCGCTTAGTGTCTCCCGTCTTGTGAACTTTTCCCCCGCTCCGCCCTCCTTCTTGCACGCTGCTGGATTAAATATTACATCCCTGGTGAGTGTAGCAGCGTGGAGGCCATTCCTCAGTGACACTCGCCCTGTTGTCTTTTCATCATATGGGGTATATCAGCGTGCTTATAACTGTGACCATTCCTGATAATTTTACATATTACTGTAATCTGATACATGTATGAATATAAGTACTGTATATGTATTATATGTAGTATACATTATCAACCTCATTAAAAAGGTCTTCTGAACACTCTTTGAAAAACTTTATCTAACTCGTTTACTTGTTAAAGAAAACAACAGAAACTCTGATGCGACAAATTGCTTTCTTTTTATAAGAGTATTCCAACTTGCAAACCAATTTAAAGACGCAAGAGTCAGGCCGAGCACCAAATTGCATCCCAAGTTCTTAAGCTGTGTGAGTTTGGCCAGGCTGAACACGACAGCTGATGTTACCACCTCTCACTTGATGACTGATGTACCACTACTGTCTGGCTGTAAGGGCGAACTGTCACGGCCTTCAACTAACATACGGTATATATTTATCTCAGCACCCGTGGTTGTGTGAGTGATGACAGTTACAAAAACGAAAGATAATTATTGAAAAAAAGTTGTATATTAAGATAATAATTATAGATGGATGCATACAGTACAAGGAGAGACACGGAGCCGTCATCCACATGAGTATTGGCTTCCGTCATCCGTCACATTATCAGCGTTATTCCAGAACTCTCCAACCTCACCCATCAGTAGAAATAGTAATAGTATGTACTGTACAGCAACAAACCCCATATCTTTTTATTCAACAAATGTCGCGTCCAATTTTATACTCTTGTATCCGCCCCAAACAATAGTAAAAAACAAAAGCATGTCTGACAAAGCCAAAACAACAATACCTTTTATTTTTTTCACCATACTGTTTTAAAACGGACTATTTTTTTTGAAGGGCATAGAGTTCAAATTCCTTTTTCCTACTTCCGTAATTTGGTAAGTACAGCACCTGACTCTAGAGAGGGAATGAACTGTATGGTAGATATATAGTTAACTTTTGCGTCTACTGATTGGTGCTAAGAGAACGTATGTAGTTAAGGTTAATTCTTATAACAAATCATATACTAATTTTGAGATTAAATTAACCAGTTACATTGTTAAGTCTCACGTCACGACCGTATCAAAACTGGGATGCATTTTCGTCTCCTAACTATCAGACAAAGAACATTTTCCTTTGTTTTGTTACGATTTATTACCGCTGGGTGACTTCCTCCTCACATCTTGTTATCACGGTTCATCATGTATCACGGTTCATCAAGTATCACGGTTGAATCAATTTATTCTTGATTAGTGTGACGCGTCCATTACCATCAAATTTAGGCCCTATAGATTACAAAGTGAATTATGTCGACCGCCCTTTGACCTGTATTGAGGCAGAAAATTACTTTTGCGTAGAATAATAAAAGGACTCGTCGTACTTGATCAAAGTACTGGATGTGGACGGACGTGTACGTGATCTAAGTCCTAGACGTGTAGGGATATAAAATATTTTTCCTCTGTTACCAAAAAAAAAAAAAAAAATCGTGAATAAAATGGCGTCGAAACTGAACTAAAACTATACCATTACCAGCAACACTCTTTTCCCAGGTTAGGTCAGGTCAGGTTAGGTTAGGTTAGGTTAGGTTAGGTTAGGTTAGGTGACTAGATTTAACCTTGAAATCCTCGTCGTTTCAGGAAGAATAATTGATATTAATTATTGAGAGGAAATCCAGGAAGGGCTCATGGCTGGCAGGAAGGAGAGACGGCTGACAGGAAGAAGAGGAGATGACTGACATGAGGAAGACGGCTGACAGGAGGGCATGGACACAGTTGACAGATGGAAGAGACATCATTCAAACAGGTATAATCCGTTATATGGAGTTTTTATATATAACGGACTTCATTCTCCCATACAATCCGTTAAAAAGAATTCTCACTGTATAGTTAATCATTGTACAGAAAGTATAACGATAAATGTAAAGCAAAATATATTATTTCTTCAGGCAATGTATTAATAAATGTTGAAAAATAAATGACATTACACGCCTATACGGAATGGAAAAACAATAGTCTACATACACACGAAAAAAGTAAAAAAAAAGTGAAAAAAAGTAAAAAAAATATAAAAGTAAAAAAAAAGTAAAAATAAGTTAAAAAAAGTAAAAAAAAGTAAAGTAAATTGATTAAAATCGGCTTCATGTAGACTTAGCGGCTTAGGTATATTGGTGAAGGTAGGGGATTGGTGTGTTGAAAAAGAATAAAACAAGATTTGTTCTCTTTTCTATGCACTGGAAAGTTAAATATGGCTTTTGTGTGTGTATAATAGGCAGTAGAGGGGCTATTTCTTATGTAAAGGAACCCTGTGTGTGTGTGTGTGTGTGTGTGTGTGTGTGTGTGTAGAGTGAGTAAGGAATAACAAGAGAAGAAGCATAGAATCAATAACTGTGATGATGGAAGAATAGAGAGAATTGACCCAACAATAAAAGTGGGAAGAGGAAGAAGAAAAAAAATTATAAAAGTGTTGAAGGGAGGAAAATGTTGAAGGGGAAAAAATGTTGAAGGGGGAAAAAGTTGAAGGGGAAAAATATTGAAGGGGGAAAATGTTGAAGGGGGAAAATATTGAAGGGGGAAAATGTTGAGGGGGGAAAAAAGTGAGGTAAAGATTTAAAGAAAAATATTGACGGAAAAAAGTAACAAGTCATTTGGTGTGTGGCAGCTTACATGTCTGGACTTTGAGAGCGACAGAAACACACACACACACACACGCACACACACACACACACACACACACACACACACACACATACACACAGGATGTCCTCGTAAATAAATGGCAGGTCACAGGCACGGACAACAATCTCCAGTGAAGCTCCGGTTATTTTTGTCACTTTAAATGGAGGTTTTGTTTCTTGTTCTGGATAAAGAAAAAAAAAAAGTGTCAACGTGAAATGACTGTCGAGTATTGCCCCCTAAAACAAACAAAAGACTAAACAAAAGTAAAAAAAAAAAATGCGTAGGAGTTTTGTTTTATGTTCTGAAAAAAAAAAAACAACGTAAAACGACTATCCAGTATTTCCCCCAAAAACCAAAGATAAAAAAAAAAAAAAATAAAAACGGAGTCAATATCACGAAAGAACACTAACACTTAAAAATCAAATCTAAACTTGAAGAATGTTTAAGATCAATTATTCTACGGTCATTCATCATTCTGACAGCCTGAGATGAGGGTCATTGGGTTACTGTATTGACATGATCAGATGAATATTCTCTTAGAAATTAAATAAATGATCAATAGCTCTATAAGGAGAGAAAGAATCACCGTATTAAAATGATAAACGTCTTGTGGTTCTCGACGAAACTTGTCTCCTGTGGGTATTGATCAATGAGGTACTTGCAAGCAGTGACATTTAGCGCCATACAAGATATCCGCCCAATAAACGCCAACACGTCACTCCACGCCAACACGTCACTCAACGCCAACACGTCACTCCACGATAACACGTCACTCCACGCCAACACGTCACTTCACGCTAACACGTCACTCCACGCCAACACGTCACTCAACGCCAACACGTCACTCCACGCCAACACGTCACTCCACGCCAACACGTCACTCCACGCCAACACGTCACTCCACGCCAACACGTCACTCCACGCCAACACGTCACTCACGCTAACACGTCACTTCACGCCAACACGTCACTTCACGCTAACACGTCACTCCACGCCAACACGTCACTCCACGCCAACACGTCACTCCACGCCAACAAGTCACTCAACGCCAACACGCCACTCCTGATGACTGTAAAGTTTTCCAATGAAGCAAGTTACACATAACCACATTTTTTTGTTGTGTTAAAATAATTGATTAAAAGGAGAATAATCGTTTTACAGCTGATCAAGAAGTATTGTCAAATGTGTTATTGGAGCCTGCTGGACAACTGAGAAATCGCATAACTGAGACACAAGACTGAATCTCTCTCTCTCTCTCTCTCTCTCTCTCTCTCTCTCTCTCTCTCTCCATCTAAACTATCAATTACCCTTCCCCTTTCTCCTCTCCTTCACTTTCCTTCTGTCACTCAATTATCATTCTACCTTCATCTTATCATTATCAATTTTTCTTTGTTTACATGATTCGAGGAACAGAACAGGACAGTGAGATTAAATTCGACACTTTATCCCTCACTCAATAGCCTCTGTACTCCCTACCCACTCTCCCTATCCCTTGTTTAATATCCCTATCCATCTACCAATTGTCCCCTATCCCTAATATATTATCCTCAACCCCAGCATCTATCCCTAACCCATTCTCATTATCCTAACCTCCTTATTGCTTATCCCACTCTATCCCTTGTCCACTTTCTTCCCTCTTTTGCCCATTAAACCTCTTCCTTTTACCCCATTTTCCCTTTTCCACTCTCTTCCCCTCCTACGCCCCCCCTCCCCTCCCCCACGCTACCCCTCGCTTGTGTTCCTACGGGTTTAATTTAGATAATTTATTTTTTTACTCTGTGTTGATTACATTTCAGGGCGTGGAGGGCAGAGAGGGTGAGAGTCCCATCTTGTGAGTACAGAGGGACGACTTAGGGAGCTGGTGACCCCGTGAGCTGTCTTACTGTGTGGGGAGAGTTTACGAAGGCGCAGCTTGGCATATGTCTCATCCACGAGTTACCTATGACTTTGTAGATATGTAGGTTAGCTTAAATTATGGATCATATAAGGATTAGAGCTTATTTCACCTAACCTGACCTAACCCAATCAAACCTAACCTAACCTAACATAACCCCAGTCTAAGGTAAGATAACGCTTTAAAACTTAAACGCTGATGATATGTGAGTGCGTGAGTGTGTGTAAACGGGCCGTGTAAATGAGTACCACTAGTGTAAATCTGATCAAGTGTTTTTTTTTTCACTCTATACATGCTAGAAGAATGTATAAAAAAAAATTAAAATATTTTCTAAGGTTGGGTAAGGTTCTTGAATAGTGTATCCCAATAGTGTGCTGTAAGACTATAAAACTTAGTACTACTTGCTTGAGGATGTGTATAAATGGTTTCTCATCCCCCAACTAACCCCTCCCCCCCCCCTCCCCATACCCCCCTTACGTAACCCCCCCCCATCTCCATCTCTTCCTTTCTCTCTTCTTCTGTTTAGCCATCCCAGTTTATTTCCTTGTATAGACTTATATCTTTCTCAACCAATCTTTCCTCCCTTCACATGTAAATCTATTCCGGCATCTTTCTCTCTCTCTCTCTCTATATCTCTCTCTCTCTCTCTCTCTTTCTCGTGTTTATCATCCTTGTCTTTGTCTTTATATTCATTCATGTGTTTCCCTCTCTCTTTCTCTCTCTATCTGCCCTCCTTTGTGTTTTATTACCTTTGTCTCCCTCATTCCCCTGTGTACACCTCTCTCTCTCTCTCTCTCTCTCTCTCTCTCTCTCTCTCTCTCTCTCTCTCTCTCTCTCTCACACCTTTCATTCTTCCTTCTTCCATTCCTGTTTATCCATACTGATTTCCTTCTCCCTCTCTCCTCACCTCCCTCCGTGTGTGAGTTTATTCTTCTCTCTCTCTCTCTCTCTCTCCCTTCCTTTATATTTTCCGTTCTCCCCTTCTTTCCGTGTATAGATTTATCTCTTCTTCCCTTTCTCCCTCCCTCCCTTCTTCTTTCTCTCCCTCCCTCCCTCTCCTTCTCTCCCCACTCCTGTAAATAACTCTTCCCCTTCCTGGTCTTAAGTCCACTTAACACCAACACACACTTACCTCTCCCTCCCTCCAAGTCTCCATCCCACCCCTATCCTTTCCTCCTCCCTTCCATTCCACCCATCTCCTACCCTCCTTCCTTCCCTTCCTTCCCTTCCCACTTTAGTACACTGGCCCCTTCCTCCTACCCTCTTCCATTCCCTCTCTCTCACCCACTTTCATTCCCACCCTCTCCCCCACCCTTACTTTCCACCCTTTGTTATTGAGTATATTTGTTGCCCACTCCTCCCCTCTCCCTCTGTACACTGACCCACTCTCCTCCCCTCTCCCTCTGTACACTGACCCACACTCCTCCCCTCTCCCTCTGTACACTGACCCACTCCTCCCCTCTCCCTCTGTACACTGACCCACTCTCCTCCCCTCTCCCTCTGTACACTGACCCACTCCTCCCCTCTCCCTCTGTACACTGACCCACTCCTCCCCTCTACCTCTGTACACTGACCCACACTCCTCCCCTCTCCCTCTGTACACTGACCCACTCCTCCCCTCTCCCTCTGTACACTGACCCACTCCTCCCCTCTCCCTCTGTACACTGACCCCACTCCTCCCCTCCCTCTGTACACTGACCCACACTCCTCCCCTCTCCCTCTGTACACTGAACCACTACACTCCTCCCCTCTCCCTCTGTACACTGACCCACACTCCTCCCCTCTCCCTCTGTACACTGACCCACTCCTCCCCTCTCCCTCTGTACACTGACCCACTCTCCTCCCCTCTCCCTCTGTACACTGACCCACACTCCTCCCCTCTCCCTCTGTACACTGACCCACACTCCTCCCCTCTCCCTCTGTACACTGACCCACTCCTCCCCTCTCCCTCTGTACACTGACCCACTCCTCCCCTCTCCCTCAGTGTTAATGGGTGCTTATCTCTTCTCCCCTTTTCCCACTGTGTACATGTTCTCATTCTCGCCTGGTGACCCTCTCTGTAGTCTTTTGTTTCGGCTTGGTGATTGTGTGGTGGAGTGGTGGCTTTGTGGTGTGGTGATTGTGTGGTGGAGTGGTGGCTTTGTGGTGTGGTGATTGTGTGGTGGAGTGGTGGCTTTGTGGTGTGGTGATTGTGTGGTGGTGTGGTGGCTTTGTGGTGTGGTGATTGTGTGGTGGTGGTGTTTGTGGTGTGGTGTGGTGGTGTGGTGGCTTTGTGGTGTGGTGATTGTGTGGTGGAGTGGTGGCTTTGTGGTGTGGTGATTGTGTGGTGGTGTGGTGGCTTGTGGTGTGGTGATTGTGTGGTGGTGTGGTGGCGTTGTGGTGTGGCTTTGTGGTGTGGTGGCTTTGTGGTGTGGTGATTGTGTGGTGGTGTGGTGATCGTGCTTTGCTTATATACATAGCAGATAAGGTATACATAGGTGGTAAAGTATACATCAACCCTCACCCAGTATAAAAAATTCCCACTAGGTATAAAAAAAAATTCCCACTAGTTATAAAAAAAAATTCCCACTAGGTATAAAATAATCCCCAAATTATAAAAGATGAACAATAACGGAACCACAAGGAAATTAAATGAAATATCTAATGGGACAAAATATTCCAAAATTATTATCAACTCAACTAGAATAAAAATTTGTTCAATAGAAAAAAAAGGAGATTAATTATTACATATATAATTTTTTTTTCCCCCCCTTCGTAATGATCTGTCGTAAAAAGTGTGAATCGTTGGATCAGATACATATTAAATTTTCATGATGATTGACACACTTTTATACACTAGTAATGATATGTGATTAAATAAAAAATATATATTATTAGCCTGTGTCAATGTGGGTAAATATCTCACTTTTTTTGTCTGTCTGTCTGTCTGTCTGTCTTTCTCAATTCATTTATTTATTATTTTTATTTCACATTTATTATCAAAGAGAATTATCATATTAAATTAAATTTCTGAAATATCTGTCAAATGAGACGCAGAGTAATATGGAAGGCAAAAATGTGAAGGAGAGAGAGAGAGAGAGACATCCTTGTAAACACCCCACACGTTTTCTCATAAGGTGAACCCAAGACAACACCTTGAGGTCCAATATTCACACGTATATTAATCGCTTCTCTCCAATACCACAACAAGTCAACCTACCCTAACCTAACCACACATCTCCTTGATATCCTTACCTCTATATATATATATAAACTCATACATATCCACACTATATACATTTTAGCCTCACTTATACATATATACTTATACATATCCTTACTTTTTACATATCAGCCCCAAAGAAAGATAAATATTTACTTTGTTCCCGCCGACATTAATAATTCAGTTCAACATGTTATTTAGGGAAGCTGGATAATTTCTAAGTCCAAGGGAAAAAAGTGACTTAAAACCTTGACGGGAAAAAAGAAAATAAAAAAAAAAGACCAGCCAGTCTTTCACCGCCATTTGTCAACACACCGTCAAATTAATCGTTAACGAGGTAATTAGGGTCCTCCTTGATGCCTTATGGTTAGATGGTTGGTACACGAGGGGTGGTGGGTGGTAGGGTGGGAGGGAGGGAGGGAGGGAGGGTGGGAGGGAGGGAGGGTGGGAGGGTGGTAGGATGGAAGGGAGGGCGGGAGGGAGTTGAGGGAGGGAGACAAAAGAAAAATATTTAGGTAAACAATAACGAGAGATATGTGATTGAGAAGGGAGAGAGATAAAGAGAATATGTATGTATGTATGTATGTATGTATGTATGTATGTATGTATGTACAGTATGTATGTATGTATGTATGTACACGCAGACACAAACTCATTCACTGTCGTCAGCATCCTTTGATACCGAGTAACGTCTTGCAGGAAGCGAAGAGAATTAGTGTGTGTGTAGGTGGGTGTGTGTAGGTGGGTGTGTGTAGGTGGGTGTGTGTGTGTGTAGATGGTGACACACACACCCACACCTACACCCACAGACACACACACCTTCCTACCTACACGCATTATAATTCTCTTCGTTTTCTCTCCCAGTGTCTCTGGAAAGTGTTCCATGAGCTTATCTCTGACTTTACCTTTCCAGTTAAACACGTCCTGTCACTTTCTGTCTCTCTCTCTCTCTCTCTTTTTCTCATTCTCTTTATCTCATACTTTATAATTCTCTTCCTCTCTTTATAACAAACTATATAACATTACCTTTATACTCTTGAGTGTTGTACTAGTGTGTTATACAGACTGAAGGTAAACTAGACGACAAGTAACACGTATGTCAACAACTTGGTGTTTCATGTATACGTGTATTAGGAAGGACGACACGAATGATGTGGTAGACTCAACAAAATATTTAAAGTAATTCATTAAGACGGTGTAAAAATTATAACAATATTTCAGTAATTTCGTTTCTGTGTGAAGGAAAGTGTTTGTGGGTTTAACTGTGATAATTCCTTTGTATACTTATTGGTATTTTAATACATATATGTGTGTGAGTTTATCTGTGTATGTTTAACACTGTGTATGTCTGGTGTGTGTACTCGTGTAATAACATGTATCAATTTGTGTGTGCAGGTATAGTTTTTCGTGTAAATGTGTTCGCTAGTACACACGTGAACAGTATACAAAAAAAAAAGACTTTAAATGAATTGATAAACAGGACCTATGTATAAATTCATATACATAACTACTTATTCATAGCTACGTTACTTTCCATACATGTCCTGCAGTACACCGTTTATTATTATTATTATTATTACTATTATTATTATTATTATTATTATTATTATTATTATTATATACATAAGTGCTTTACAGGCTCAGAAAAAAAATATGAATGAATATCGATTTTAATTTTCACATCTTAAGGTAAAATTTGCCTCACCTGAGTAACTCTTATTAAGAATACGACTTATGGGACTTTGGACGTGAAGGGAGAATTACCTACCCAAGCATAACGCGAGAGTGAGAGAGAGAGAGAGAGAGAGAGAGAGAGAGAGAGAGAGAGAGAGAGAGAGAGAGAGAGAGAGAGTAAAACGAGGGGAAAAGCTTGTACATGGAGGAAAGATTAGGAAGGAGGGGGATTGGAGGAGAGGAAGATTAGTAAACAATGAAGGAGAAATGATTACTTCCACTCAACAACACTACACTGAGGGACCACTGAGGAGAGATCTTTATTTTGGTTTATATACACACATTTGATAAGCTTATATACATTTCTATACACATCCTGAGCTTCCATTATCCACTGACTGTCTCAAAATCTTCATAAAATCACCTGTTTATCTGGATATTTTCTTATCTGGTGCGATCATGTCGAAGATTTACTGTTTAATGTAAGTCCATGATATATATAGCCTATATATTTTTCCCCATTGTATTACCAGTCATTAAGCTCACATGATAATAGTCTTTATTTTCCTGTTGATATCTTACTATTTCTTGTTCTGGGTCTCGTGTATTTTACCTGGAATAAATTTGCTCATGGCTCAGAGACCAGTATGGATTTTCTGTTTATTTTTTGCTCTTTTTTATTTTTTGCATTCAAGAGCCATGTGTCACAGCCATAAATCATTTACTATTGACACGCGCGACTGTAATACTTTTCTCCTTAGACAAAAGACGGCAGGTGGTTTGAAATTATACTATATGACTGAACACTAAAAACAAGTTTATTCTGTGACGACATCTATTATGTCATCGTCTGTTCCCTTAATTACCTCCCACGATGACACTGACTATCATTAAAGAGTAATTAGTAAAGTAATTATCAACGCTTTTACAACAACATCAAAAACTACTTAGTAAAGTTGTAACTTAATCTCTATAAAATCGATCAAATAATATTTTTTTTTTCCACTACGAACGTCAAATTAAAATAGATTACCTGACACTTCCGGGTATTAAAAAAAAACCCAGACAATTTCATCTATACTGTTGATTCTGTTCACTCGTATTGATAAAACCTTTACCCACGTCCTAAATGGCACCGATACAACCCATAACACAGTAGGGGCAGTACGAGGGAGACCCACGATATAGTCCACACGAACACACACACAAAAAAGCGTTCGGGATGAGAGAGAGAGAGAGAGAGAGAGAGAGAGAGAGAGAGAGAGGGGGGGGGGGGGGGGGTTAGGTACCAGCAGAGGAAAGGCCTTAACGCCGGTGACCCACGCAAGGTACAACACAGATGGCGGTCATCAATCTGCCACATCCATTACTCCCCACAACTCTGCTTACCTCACCCACCTGTCAAACACCAACATTATTGGATTTTAAACTCGCCTTTTGTTCTTATACATAAAGCCTTATAATGACTTTCTAGGAGTATTTTATTTTTCAAGTCAAGTCAGAGTTGCTATTGAGGATGTGAAAGTCTATAATATTAAATAATAATTACTTTTTCTATGGTCAATGTTACTTTTTAGTGAGAGGTCTAGAAGAGATTGTTAATTAATTTTCTTATATATATATTTTTGTATACCAGAAAGTATAAAAAAATACTTATAAACGTATCTTAGTCAAAGTTTCTTGTTCCTGAAACTTTATAACAATACTTTGGAGAATTGTTATCACACCAAAGTAGTTTTTTAAGAAGCTGAAAGTATATATATATAAACCTACGGCTATACTTTTTCTTTACTTTTAGATCAAAGTTTCTTGTAGGTGGAAGTGTATGTCAGCTTGTAGCAGTAGTGTGTGTATGTGAAGTCAATGTTATTATTATCATTATTATTATTATTATTATTATTATTATTATTATTATTATTATTATTATTATTATTATTATCATTATTATTATTATTATTATTATTATTATTATTATTATTATTATTATTATTATCATTATTATTATTATTATTATTATTATTATTATTATTATTATTATAGTGCGATGACGGGTTTAGAGCTGGGCAAAATTTCGCATTTATAGAGAGAGAGAGAGAGAGAGAGAGAGAGAGAGAGAGAGAGAGAGAGAGAGAGAGAGAGAGAGAGAAAAGCAAAGTAGTAAAGTAATATTTTATAATTTTGTGGCTTAAATAAAAGACTTATAAAAACTGCCTTAATTATTGGCATAACCCCCTCTTCACCCCACCCCTCAAATAAACCAATAAAATAAATTAAAAATAAGTATAAAACAAAACAAAAACCAAGAAATACGACACCCAAAATACAACCACATTCAATAACGTTAATGGATAATTTTAGCTCAACTGTAAACACACACACACACACACACACACACACACACACACACAATATCTACTTTGGGTGAAACAATTTCTTCGCTACAACACTACTCAACCCTAGATCATCAATCTCTGAGCGCGACTTGCCACACTCCGTCCATCAGCATGGGTCATTAACTTTAGAGAGAGAGAGAGAGAGAGAGAGAGAGAGAGAGAGAGAGAGAGAGAGAGAGAGAGAGAGAGAGAGAGAGTTATTATTACTAGTCACTTCAAGCACCAATCCACAATGGTATACTGAACCACTAAGCTACCATTATGGGACGCATTGATTTCCATTATGGCAAAAGAGATGGGGTGGACTACCATTATAAGGGTCTCAAACACCATTATGACAAAAGGTAGCAAGTGTGTTAGCTGTGTGTGTTAGCTGAATGTGTTAGCTGCATGTGTTAGCTGCATGTGTTAGTTGTATGTTAGTTGCATGTGTTAGCTGCATGTGTTAGCTGGCTATGTTAGTTGTATATGTTAGTTGCATGTGTTAGCTGCATGTGTTAGCTGAATGTGTTAGCTGTATGTGCTAGCTGCATGTGTTAGCTGTATGTGCTAGCTGCATGTGTTAGCTGTATGTGTTATTTGCATATATTAACTGTATGTATTAAACGTATATAATTATTTCTGACTGAACAACCAAGAGTTTAGTTTTGCGTCAGAATAAAATGAATAAATGTTTTAATAAATTTATGATTTTAATAAAAAATGTCTATTAAGAGAAAAATAAACAATTACTTTATGTAGCAATTAAACCCATAAGAATATAACTGAATAATAGATAATGTAGTATTGAATGTTGAATGAAAATATAACCATATATGAGTGTATAAGCAAGAGATTACACAGACTTAGTAAAAATAAAATATTACAACATTCGACTGGATGAACGTAGATTTAGGAATAGGTATTTTAGAATTAGCACATAGAGGAATATATTTGATTGGATAAATGAAAATTCTACCATATACGAGCAACATAAATGTATTCTGAAGTTAGTAATTGGATAAACGGGAATTTATAAAGGGGACGCGGCGGGAGGGAGTGAGATCGTATCTACAACACTGCCTGGGTGGTATGTGTTGTGTGCGAGGCCCCTGTTATTGTTCAATGTGCCGAGGCGGTCCCTGATGTCTGTAGATATGGTGTTAAAGTCTCTACTGTTAGGTAAATGTGGCGTGAAGACCTGCTGCTGATGTTGCTGATGTTGCTGCTGCATTGTGGTGGTATCAGGAGAGTCTTATATATACATTATTGGTATTGGGAAGCAAGTCTCAGCAGGTGTTAGAAAGTAGATGACAAAGCAAGTGTTATATACAGGTGTTGGAATGCCGAGGTTGTCAGAGCAGATGTCAGTGTTAGAGTCGGTGGTAAAGGTAAGTTTTGGAAGACGCAAGAACCTATAGACGTCAGTGTTGATGCTGAAGAAGGTATGTGCTGGCGGGCAGATGGAGCCCCTGGCGTGAGCGCAGATGTTTGGGGGTGGGGGGTGGGGGGGAAGACGTGGCAGAAGGGAGTCAAGACACCCTCGTGATTGCCCCTCGTCTTCACCTCCTGCAACGACACAAGAAACTCGTCCTCGGAGTCTTGATTAAAAACGCGATTCCTTTGTTGACAGTTTCCTCACGCTGAGCAGGCGAGAAAAATATACCTTCATCAGAGGAGGGTGTCAGCTGGTCCCCATCAAGGTGAGGCAGCAGTTCAGGTGACACACTATTAAAACACTTGTGATGAATTTATATGTACACATTCCTACATATACACAGAAATAAATCATAAACACCCCCTTTATCTATGTCTATATATGTTTATTCATGTATTTATTTCCATTATTCAGTTATATGAGCAACAACAATGTTTTCCATAATGCTCTTCCACCGGGCGTGTTTTATGAGACATTAAATTTATGTATTCATAAATCAGCTTGACGCCTCCAGCAGCCTGTATCATACGCTGTGAATCTGCTCATACAGCACAATAACTGGGGCTCTCTCTCAGCAACATATTCGGAGGAGAGAGAGAGAGAGAGAGAGAGAGAGAGAGAGAGAGAGAGAGAGAGAGAGAGAGAGACTAGTAAATCCACTTGTCAATCAACATTACTAAACATCCACAAAAAATAATCCACACAATAGAGTTATGATTCTCTCATCACCATCCACCTACCCACACACACACACATACTCTCCTCCCCTCCCACTCTAACCCACCCGATGGCACAAGACTTCAGTTATCCGTCAAATAAACAACACCATTTAAGGGTATACGATTGTCATATAGGTCTGATAGTTGGAAGCCTAATTGCCAGAGGGTTCGATAATAGACTATTGCGGGAGTGTAAAGGGATTCTAATATTGCGTATACAGTGTGTGTGTGTGGGTGTTGGGTGTGAGGTGTTAGCTTTCAAGCCACTCACTCTCTGGATATACAGTAGATCATTGTATAAAAACAGATAACAAAATAATAATAATAATATGAAAACAAAGAATAATAACAAAAGAATATAATATTTTCAGTTTTTTTTGTTTTGTTTGTCAGCCATGTTAATTAGAGTTGTAAATTGTCAATATATATTAATATTTTGGGAGAAATTTGTGTTATGTTAGGGGGTCGACGCTGTTGTGTGTGTGTGAGAGAGAGAGAGAGAGAGAGAGAGAGAGAGAGAGAGAGGTATACAAGGAAAGAACAGGCAATATCATGTAGACTATTTATTACCCTAGATATACATAATTCTTCGTTTGTATACATGTGGTATGTGTATATACTGTATACATATATCTAGAAGTATATAATCTATATCTTTCCTACATTCATCATCTAAGGGAAGGTCATGGGTGAGGGTAGACACAAAGGTGAAACATTAACACAAAGGCGAGGTAAAGGTGTTTCTTTATGGGGTAACTAATATCTTTCCATTTCCTCTGTCATTTGGCCTTCACTGTGTTGGTGACGTAGTACTAACACACCCTTCTCGACCATCACGACCAATCAACGACCTCGTCACGTGTAGTAATCCATCTCTTAACACGGATTGGCCAGTCACACGTGGTTTATGGTGATTCTTTCTGGTCATCTTGTACTCGACAGGTCATTTCACAGTATTGATAAAATAAATTAGCTGGGGGATTTTGTAGTCACCTGAGTACACCTGGATTTGTTTACATGTTTTAGGTTACACATACACACACACACACACACACACGTTGTATAGGTGGGTGCCATAGGTCTGAACACACCACACTATAAACTGCCCTCGCCCGCCTTCACTTCCCTATCTATAAAGTAAGATTAGGTTCTCATTTACAGCTGGATAAACTAAGGATATCATTGACTCGAACGAAAATCAGAGATCTTTAAACGAGCTCTGTAACCACTTGGCCACTGCACCCCCATGACACCTGTTAATTAAGATGCTAATATATACATCTACACCTGGACCTTGAAAGTTATCCATCACTGGCACAGATGTTAGGCTCTTCCCAATAGATTCTTCAAGTAAAATAGGTCTAGAATTTCTCCTAAAAATAATGATGTAATGAGCAGAAATATGATAATAAATTCAATGATACTTTACAATTTTTTTTATCATTAATTTCTGGGATGATTAAGACAATTCTGTTTAGATATTACTCAAGGGTCAGATAAAACGCTATAGTTAAGGTCAAAGGTCAAGGTCAAAGGTCAAGGTCGAGGTTAAGGTGAAAATGGACTGGTCGACTTGAAACCACCCAAGCTTGTGAGTCCAATGATGGCTCTTCCACTGGTGTCAGACAGCCAACTCGGAGGCGGATATAGTCGCTATGATTCACGGTGGAGAGAGAGAGAGAGAGAGAGAGAGAGAGAGAGAGAGAGGGGTAGGTAGGTAGGTAGGTTTGATCCTCTCCCCCACACCGTGACAAGTAAATAAAAATGCCAATCCAATTATATTTTATCGTGATACACACCCACGAGTTAATTACAGGAGATGTATTTACACGACAGGACGAAGTTGGAGGCTAGTTGTTGCAGGTATGTTATATTTTTGTTTTGTGACTGTGGATGGCAACGAGGGTTAGAGGCGGTGAAGAAAGAAAACATTTACCTACCCACCTCCTAATACCCATCCCACTCCCCTCCCCATCCCACTCCCCTCCCCCCTCATCCCTCAATCCTCCTCCCCCATCACCAACCTACATAGAGGAAAGGAGTGATGATCTAGGCACGTGTACGACTGCCTGAGATTGACTTACTCGGTGATGGAGAAAGACTGTGTTTACGATATCTTGATCAGGTATAGAGAGGTTGGATGAGTGGTTGGATGAGTGGTGGGGGTTGGTTGGATGAGTGGTGGGGGTTGGTTGGATGAGTGGTTGGATGAGTGGTGGGGGTTGGTTGGATGAGTGGTGGGGGTTGGTTGGATGAGTGATGGTGGTAGTGATGGTTGAGGGGGGGAGGAAGGAAGATGTTTTGTCGATCACTTCCGAGCAAACAGGTAAAATTAGTCCTCAGGTTTCTTGTGTTTACTGATTCTCCTTTGTCTTCTCCTCCACTTCTTCCTTCTCCTACGTAACCCCTCCTCTTCCTCTTCCTTCTTGTACATCTTCCCTCTTCTTCCTTCCGAGTCCCACATATTCCATCTCTTCCTTAATCTCTCAGATGCTTGGTACACGTCAGGTCAGGTAAGGTTAGGTCAGGTCAGGTTAAGTCAGGTCAGGTTAGGTTAGGTTAGGTTAGGTTAGGTTAGGTTAGGTTAGGTCAGGTTAGGTTAGGTTAGGTTAGGTTAGGTTAGGTCAGGTTAGGTTAGGTAAGGTCAGGTTAGGTTAGGTTAGGTTAGGTTAGGTAAGGTCAGGTCAGGTTAGGTTAGGTTAGGTCAGGTTAGGTTAGGTTAGGTTAGGTTAGGTTAGGTTAGGTTAGGTTAGGTTAGGTTAGGTTAGGTTAGGTTAGGTTAGGTTAGGTTAGAAGTTATAATTACACTGAATTCCTATATTTTATAAAAAGCTGAAGGATAAATTGTGTTTGGAAATAGGTTGTCCTAAAAATAAACTGCTTTCATTCATAGCTTAAATAATAGTATAGTGGCGGCACAAAGAGTAATCGTTGATGGGATATGAAATAAACCCAGTAACTCCTATTAATACTGAGTGAATTATGACTTTGTATTAGCTATTGACACTGTGATGTTTATTAAGTGGCAGGTATAATTGACTTACAGACAGACAGACAGACAGATAGACAGACACACACACGCCGTCCTCAACATAATCACCAGCAAAATGTCACACACACACACACACACACACACACACACACAAACATACACCCACCTCGAACCTCTGGTCTCGACAAGCTCATACATCCCGGAACAACAGGATTCCACGTTTATGTGCAGCGGGACATATATATAGTGAAGATTAAACTTGATTAAACCTTTATCATTCTCTTATTTAACTCAACGGGAGAAAGCAAGTGGAGCGTTCACAATGAGAAGAAATAATCTGATATTATATTTTCCCTGAATTCGTCCTCTTTTAGATATTCTGAACGCGGTTGACTATTCCCCTCTCCCCCCCTCCCTCCCTCTACCCTATTCCCATTCCCATTCCCACTCCTCTTGTCGGTTTGTTTACATTCACGATTGTATTTTGTGTTTTAGTTCGTCGTAACAACAGTGGATTTCTAGTCGTTGCTGTTTCTTCATTATTTTTTTATTTCGTTGTTTTGAAGTCAGTGGTGCAATGGTTCATGCCTACGGTATGGCGCTGGGTGGAGAGAGAGAGAGAGAGAGAGACAGAGAAAGAGAGAGAGAGCGAGAGAGAGAGAGAGAGAGAGAGAGAGAGAGAGAGAGAGAGAGAGAGAGAGAGAGAGAGAGAGAGACTGCGGATTCAACGAAGAATGTAGAGTGAGTTATGTAGCCCCCATTATAATACATGTAGAGTGAATTATGCTGCATTTTACACCCATATATGATACAGTTTATTTACCCCGAGTGTCAGCCTTCAGAATAAAGTGTTAGTCAGTACAGTATTATTCTGACTAGACGTGATTAAAACCTTTGCTGCCTTTTACCTACGATATAATTACCTTTATGTAGGACCACCATGAGATCATTGTGTTCGTTCTAACTCTGCTTACACTTTATACCTCCGGTTCATCATGTATAAAGATCCATTATTAACATACTATCGGTCTGTGTGTGTGTGTGTGTGTGTGTGTGTGTGTGTGTGTGTGTGTGTGTGTGTCTGTCTGTCTGTCTGTCTCTTTATCTCTCTCTCGTGCTGAAAATAATGGAAGTGGCTGAGTGTGATAATGACTACCTAATCTAACATAACCTAAACTAACGTAACGTAACGTAACCTACCATAACCTACCTTAACCTAAACCAAGTTATTTTGTTATTATGGATGATGTCAGTCTTAATGAGATATAGAATTATTATCAGTAGCCATGAATGGTAGTGTAATAGCCCTGGGTAGTGTAGTCCTGTCTAATGGTGGAGTATGTAGCCTTAAGTGGAGGTGGTGGCGTATGTAAGTAACCCTTAGTAGTAGCTCTGGAGCAATAAGTAACCCTTAGTAGTGAAAGAGTAGGTAGCCCTAAGTAGTAGTGGTGAAATAGTAGCCCTGAGTAGTAGTGGAGTTGGTAGCCCTGAGTAGTAGCGGTGAAGTAGGTAGCAAGTAGCCCTAAGTAGTAGTTGTAGAGTAGTAGGTAGCCCTGGGTCGTAGAGAACAGGTGAGTGAATCAATTTAATGTTGTTTTTATACCTGTGTTATATCGGTAGTGAAGATGGTGGTACTGGAGTTGGTTTATATTGCTTAAGTAAAGGTAACAATAGAGGTGTAGGAGGGTACAGGTATCGTTGTTAGTAATGTGGATGGGTGTGTGACATGCAATTGTGGTGTTTGGAAGGAGGGGGGGGGTGATAGTGGTTGTGGTTAATGGTGGTGATTGTGGTTGATGGTAGTGATTGTGATGGTGGTGGTAGCGTTAGTAGTGCCTGACAGGATAAAAGAGGGTCTCCAGAAGATATTTGTGGTTGATGGTAGTACTTATAGTAGTGGTGGTGGTAATGTTAGTAGTTAGAATGGTGGTAATTGTGGTAGTATTGGGTATAATTGTCGTCAATATTAACACTAAAGTAAAACAAGACACCAGGAAGATGTAAATATGTTTGAATAAAATAGTTAATTAGATCACGTGGAAGACATTGTCATAGTCGACGTAAGATAGGAATTCACCCTCTTCCATACACGGTCAAGAGTAGATGTAAATTACCATCTTGTTGACATAATCCAATTGTGTCTTGCTTGTTAATTGCGTTACATACCATCGTCAGCGACTCTCCCAGATACTAAGAGCTCTGGGGTGTTAAGAGATCAAAACATATGTGTCAGTTGTTTTATTTACGTCAATAGTGTTGTGTTGAGGTCAGACCGAGAGTCGTGTATGGCCTTTTGAAGAAGATACGAGACCATATCTTATTAGCTTAGATAAGTTATGACATAAAAGCTGTGGCCATAATGTCACCAATATCACCATGAGACTGTATCGTAACCAACAGCTTCCCTTCATCTCTGATATAGGGAAGAAAAAATAAATCGTGGAGTACGAATTTTTTTGAGAAGGTGTAGGGGCAGGAGGCAGGCGTCATGACACACCCCACCACCCCCGCCCTGCCACGTCATCAACCTCACACTTGACAAACGTTGATTGGTTCTGGGACAGACGACCGCAACCAATAATTGAATTTGTTTCGGTTTCTCTTTGTGAACATTTTGCCTCGCGTTCTGCTCTACTTTTCAAATGGTGTTCAGGTATAACGACTGAGGACGGCTGCGTGCTGACTGCAACTGTCCGACGCGTTTATTGATGTTGTGTAAATACTGCCAATATGGATAGATAGCGCCTACAGACATAACAGTAAATAACTGAAAACTTTATGGACCTTGTGTCAAAAATTTAACAAGACGCTCAGTACACACACACACACACACACACACACGCACACACACACACACACACACACACACACACACGAAAAAAATATAATCGTTTTTTGCCCAACAAAAACAGTAACTTTTTAATGATATGACGTAATGTAAATTAGTTTATGTATGGTAAAATTTGCTGCTTTATCTACCGTATCGTTTAGTGTCATAACATAAACTAAATCTAAATTAGGTTAGGTGACGGTACTTTAGGTTAGGTCAGGTCAGGTCAGGTTGGGTTAGGTCAGGGTAGGTAGTAATGATGCCGTTCAATTATTATTTGTATTATAATTATTTACATGGTCGTCCCCATAAAAAGAACAATGTGTATTTTCGAAAGAAGAAAAATAAATAAAAAAATTAGTATTGGGCAAAATTTTTCCAGGATTGTTTACTCCATACATTAACATTAAGGTAATTTTAATAACTATAGAATTCAAATAAAACAAAACAAGATAAACATTAATGGTTCATTGTGACCTACATACAGTCAAACTTTACCATAATAATAAGATTCTCGTGAGAGCAGACAGGGCATCGGTGATCAATATTTTATTTCACTATATAAACCTCTTGTGTTTAGCTTCGTATAGTGACTCATAGATCATAATTTATTTTGTTAATTTTTTGTTGCAGTCGATTTGGATATGTACCATTTCAGTGTTTATTTATAGATAGAGAGAATAAATACACTTTCTCTCTCTCTTCGCCTGTCTCTAATTTTCTCTCTTTCTCTCTAATTTAGTCTACCTCACATATATGATCTGTCTCTCTCTTTCTCTATATCTCTATCTCTCATTCAAGCTCTCTCCGTTCTCTCCCTCTCCCTACCTTTCACACTTTCAACTTTCCTACATTCTCTATGATAAACAGAGAAAGTTAACTGTGCAAAAGGGGAGGAGAGGGAAGGAAGTAGATTGAGGGATGGAATAGGAGGGAAGAAGAGAGAGGAGAGAAAGAGAAGGATGGAAGAAGAGGGATGAGAGACGGAGAGGAAGAGGAAGAACAAGGGAAAAGAATTATGAGTGAATAAGGAAGATTGAGAAGGAAGGAGGGAAAAGGGGAAAGGAAAGATAAATGAAGGGATGAAAGAGAATGATGGAAAGGAGAGGAATGAAGAAGAAAGAGAAGTGAGGGATGGAGAGAGGGAGGGAAAGAGGCTAGATGGATGAGAAGAGATGACAAGAAGGAGGGAGGGAGGGAGGCAGGGAGAAAGAAGGGAAGGGAACCTGGAAGATGAGTGAGGTGACAAAGAGAGGGAGGGAGGGAGGGAGGGAGGGAGGGGGGTTACAGAGGTGAGAGGAAGAGATGACAAGCGGAGGGAGGGAGGGAGGGCACACAGGGGGAGTGTCACTGGACAGATTTATGCCGACCTTCATAAATCTGCAGTCCTGGCAGTATCCTCGGCACTCAAGCATAAAAACTGGTTTATGATCCAATCAGCGGAAGGTATAGATATATAGGGTGTGGTGGTGATAGTGGTGGTGATAGTGGTGGTGATAGTGGTGGTGATAGCGGTGGTAGCGTTGGTGGTGGTGATGGTGTTAATAATGATAGCTAGAGTGGTGTAATCCGGCATATATATATATACATGTGTGTGTGTGTTAGTGTATGTATCTGTGTGTGTGTGTGTGTATGTGTGCAGGCGTGTGTATGTGTGTCTAAGATTACAGAAAGGAGTAGGCAATATACAGAACGGGGTTTGTTGCTCGTAAAAGACACAATATACAACAAAGATATCTCCAGTGAGGATTCAGATACCGTACGTGATGGTCTCAGGGCAAAAACAGGGTAGTACGTGACCCCTTTGACTTGGTATTCCCTGAGTTTGTTAGTCCGGTGGAAAAATAAAATAGAGAGAGGGAAGACAAGTGCTAAAAGAGGGTTCAGAGGATACAAACCTCCTTTACTCAAATGAAAAACAGTAAGTTAGTGAATATGGGAAGATCGTGTGGTGTTTCCTGAGTCCCTTGGTTTGTAGTCAACAGCTAGGTAAATGTATATTGAAATAGTTTGGAATGGGTTCGAGGTGGTGAAGATTACGGTGATTTAGTCTCTGTTCAACTCGGGGTTTAGAATAAGACAAAACCTTTCCAGAATGTTTGTAAGAAAGAGATTGTAGCCAAACAGGAAGGAGGAACAGCAACATAGTGAGACCCTTTAGTTTATATTCATCATCATTTAAATTCATCATTCTGTCCATGCGTCTTGTTCATTTATTCATCATATTAAGCAGTCACAACAACTCGATTGACATAAGAACTCATTAGTACTAGTATGGCTGGGCGGTAGGTGGGTCGTCGTGTAGGGTATAGCGAGAACTCCCGGCGTACCGTAAGGGGATATGAGAACCTCTACTGAAAATCGATGCTTAAAATTGGTTATATTCCTATATGATCAAGATGTTTGGGAGTTGTGAGTACTAATTTACCTGTTTGTCTATCTATATATCTGTCTGTTTGTCTGTCTATTTGTCTGTCTATTTGTCTGTCTGTCTGTCTGTCTGTCTCTTTATAATTATTAACATATATAAGTAACCGTATATTCTAAGACCTAAAGTTAGACTCATTATTTATTCATAAATAGGACGGCAGAGAAGGTGAAAAAATATCTTATCTTCTGACTGTATGTATGTATGTATGTATGTATGTATGTATGTATGTATCAATTTATCCTCGAGTCCCTTAAGAGCACAAAAACAATACCTTGAGAGTTTATTTACAACCTGACAAAAAATATTTCTGTTTGGCTGAGAGGCGTATATCAATCAACCTGAGTAGCGGCTCGTTGTCCTAGGTCACAAACCCCGGCAGTTAAACTTATATATTTTACACACCGTTGGACATATGACCTGAGTGCCTGTATAGATGGAATGACTATATTTAGCTTTAAAATATAGGTCTTTATAACCAGACAAGTGTATATATATATCACTCAGTTGCCGGGGAATCTATATCATGAGATGTTTATATTCTGTTAGAGGTTAGGTTAGGTTTGTTTAGTGTGTTATGAGTAACCTTCAAATTAAAGTATGGAAAAAATAGTTTATTTTTTCCCACTATTAAGTAAAATCAAATACATATCATAACTGTCCATTAATTAGTTTAATATACGAGTATTATAATTTGTAAAAAAAATTACTATATCCCTTCGCCCTCGCCCCACCTGTTTACACACCTCCTCTTCCCCATTACACCCTAACTATCCCTGACCCCCCCCCCCCCACATAATTACACCCACCTTTTCCCCCATTTTCCTGCGAACATAATTTTTTATCCCAATAAAAACAAATTTGCAGCAATACGGTTCCATAAATTCTGATAGAAGGTTTAAATTGTTGAGAAATAAATCAACTTCTTTTGGCCACGAGAGAAAAACGCAAGTGTGAGGGTGATAAACTTGAAGAATGGGATGAAAATGCAAAAATGTCTTCTCCTTGCAGATGCAGTTGGCACACACTCAGGGCTAAAAAAAGACAGGTAATCAGCTGAGTGACCTGAAGTTATATGGGGGGGATTCAACAAGGAAAAAAATCCCTTTATATAATTTTCACTAAGGAAAATCCCCCAACTATAATTCCTAGTACAGACAACACCCCTGATTATTATCCCATTAAGAATTTGGTTAGGCTAGGTTTGATTTTAGTTAGCTTAGGATTGGTTAGATTTGGTTAGTTTAGGTTAGGAGACATACCTTTAAGAGAAAGGTAAGGATGAACGGCATTTAGACGAACACACGTGACTGGTAAACTGATACACACAGTTTATTTTAAGTGTTTTAAAATGTTAATTAACCTTTCGCGGAAAAACAAAGCAAATTTCCTCTATATTTGTCAGGATGAATAAGAGAAATATCCGAGTAAGTGAATTTCAACACTCACTTCCCCGCGGGGACAAAATTCTTCCACATTATCTGCTCAGCCTGACTAGAACCCACTGTGCTTGTTATGGTGTTGTGATGGTGTTGTGATGGTGTTGTAATAGTATGTTGTGGCGTTGTGGTGATGTGTTGTGGCATGGTATGGTGTGAAATGGTCAACATGCTCGCCTCGCAAGCGAGTGAACCCGGGTTCGATCCTCGGGCAGGGTGAAACTATGGGCAAGTTTCTTTACGCCATTTGCCTCTGTCTACCCAGCAGTAATTGGGAACCTGGATTTTAATCGATTTGCGGATCGTGTTCCGGGGTAATGGTTAGCCAGTGCAGTTGGCGAGTTGTCCGGTCTTCTTGGACTATTCCTTGACACTGGGTCATACAGTTCGTTAACTCAGGGTGTGGTTGTTGTGTTGGCGACAGCTTCTACACCTTAAACAAATTCACGCCTAGGCGTGTTATGGTTTTGTGTTGGTGTGTTGTGGCGTGTTGTGGTGGGTTGTGGTGGGTTGTGGTGGGTTGTGGTGCTATTATATATTGTGGTACTATGGTGTTTTGTGCTGTGCCACGGTATGCGCTGTGTAGTGCTATGTTGTGTTGCATTGTGTTATATCACCTAACCTAGCCTAGCCTAACCTAACCTAATCTAACCTAACCTAACCCCTCGGAAGGAAGCACACCCCCTGACACTTTACTTGCTGGCTCTGGCTGGCTGCTTCATCAACGTGTCGCTGGCACTTGTGGGTGACAAGTGCCAGATGCTGAAGACTCATTTGGGGAAATTTTCACCTAATGAAAATGAATAAAAAGAAGTAAAAATATAAAAGATTTTTTTTTTGATGAAGAAGAGGAAAATAGAAAACATTAAAAATAAAGAGAAGATTAAAAAAAGGGATAAAAACGAAGAAAAACGTAGAAGAAAGGAAAAAAAAAGGCGTAGCCAAAATACAAAATAAGTGTAAATATCACTTGACCTTTTTTTGGTAATATATAAATTAAATCCAGGTGGGGGCAGAAAATACCTTTGTTCACCTGAATGACATGAGGAATTTTCTGTCCAATGTTAATCCGGTGAGATAATCAGACGAGGGGGAGACTTCTACATATAAAATTAGTCTATATTCTTGTACACTCACTTATTTTGCGTGTGTGTGTGTGTGTGTGTGTGTGTGTGTGTGTGTGTGTGTGTGTGTGTGTGTGTGGCAAACCTTATACCCAGTACAGCCAATAAAATTTAAACAAAACATTTTTTTTCAGTCGTAATAAAACTCAACAGTATCCCATTGACTCCTATTACATTTTCTTTGACTTCATTGTTTGTGCACATCAGCTGTCGACTTTGGAACAACGAAAAATCATTTTATTTATTTTTTTTTATCTAAAGTTAAATAAAATGTAAATAAAAATATCGTACGTTCGACGAGAATTATATATTATGGTTGAATGTCAATGGTCAATTACCCTCCATGGTTGGGCAATATAAAATGTATATATATTCTTGTACTTGACATTCAGATATATATAATGCCTGTCTTTTCGTATGTCTAAATTACAAAATACACTACGACTAAGCTTTTCAGCCTGGTTGATAAAATATATTATGTCTTCCCAACGAAAGTATTTATTTTTTTTAGTATTTTTTTTCGTATGTAAATGATTTTCCCTTTGGAGAAGAAAAATACGTGAAGTAAATAATGAGAAGTTAGAATATTATAGTATGTTTCTAGACCACATACACGCACACGCCTTGACCTTTGACCTCCAAGTAATTAGGTCAGGTCATCCGAATAAGCGAGGGTCATAAAGGTCAATGTCTTTTCTTGGTGTTTATGAGAGTAATTTGTTTAGAAGGTAACACAATGATAAACGAGTTACGAGTGTGTATCGAGAGGTCAGGTGTTGCAGTGTGTTGTAGTGTGTTGTGGTGTGTTGCGATTATGTTTCTGCTTTGGTGTGATTTTGGTTGTGATGTAGCGAGTTATTATGTGTTGTGGTGTATTGTGTCGTGGTAAACTGCGGTGTGTTGCATTTTGTTGTGTTGTGGTGTAAGCATTTTGTATTTTGGTAGGTATGTTTTGGTGTGTGTGTGTGTGTGTGTGTGTGTGTGTGTGTGTGTGTGTGTGTGTGTGTGTGTGGTTGTAGTGTTGTGATACATTCTGTAATATGTGTTGTGTTGTAGGACAAAACAAACAATAAAAAAGAGAAGAAGAGGAATACTGAGAATGATAAAAGAAGATTGAATAAGAGTAACGAGAGAGAGAGAGAGAGAGAGAGAGAGAGAGAGAGAGAGAGAGAGAGAGAGAGAGAGAGAGAGAGAGACGACGATATACACAGAAGAGAAAATAGCAAAAGTACGTAAAAAGACCAGAAGGTAATTACGAAAGAGAGCAATAAAAGTAGAATAAGGATAAAAACAGAGGAAGAGAGGAAAGGCGGTAAGGAGAGACTATTCTGAAAATGTATTTGGTATTAAGTAAATGTGACAGCTCACTGACACGCATCTTGACCTACAGATTCGATGTTATGGTGTGTTGTGGTGTTGTGATGGTGTGTTGTGATGGTGGGTTGTGGTGTTGTGTTGTGGTGTTGTGATGGTGTGTTGTGGTGTTGTGATGGTGTGTTGTGATGGTGTGTTGTGATGGTGGGTTGTGGTGTTGTGTTGTGGTGTTGTGATGGTGTGTTGTGATGGTGGGTTGTGGTGTTGTGTTGTGGTGTTGTGATGGTGTGTTGTGGTGTTGTGATGGTGTGTTGTGATGGTGTGATGGTGTGTTGTGATGGTGGGTTGTGGTGTTGTGATGGTGTGTTGTGGTGTTGTGATGGTGTATTGTGATGTGTTTTTCAGTGATTTGATGCTGTGGTGTGATGTGGTATGGTATGCGCTGTGTTGTGTTGCATTGTGTTGTGTTGTATTGTGTTGCATTGTGTTGTGTTGCATTGTGCTGTGTTTTGTTGTGTTGCATTGTGCTGTGTTGTGTTGTGTTGCATTGTGCTGTGTTGTGTTGTGGTGTGTTGTGTTGCATTGAGCTGTGTTGTGGTGTGTTGTGGTGTGTTGCGTTGTGTTGTGGTGCGTTGTGTTGCATTGCGCTGTGTTGTGATGTGTTGTGGTGTGTTATGTTGTGTTGTAGTGTGTTGTGTTGTGTTGTATTGCGCTATTGTGTTGTGTTGTGTTGCATTGCGATGTATTGTGGTGTGTTCCTCAACTGAAGTCTTCCTTACCTGCCATACTCTCC
>CAUDMG010002713.1:1277500-1295000 GCA_958450375.1 Homarus gammarus
TCAGTCAGTTTACGTGTGGATGATGACTGTGTAGGTGTAAGTCAGTCAGTTTACGTGTAGATGATGACTGTGTAGGTGTAAGTCAGTCAGTTTACGTGTGGATGATGACTGTGTAGGTGTATGACAGTCAGTTTACGTGTAGATGATGACTGTGTAGGTGTATGACAGTCAGTTTACGTGTAGATGATGACTGTGTAGGTGTAAGTCAGTCAGTTTACGTGTGGATGATGACTGTGTAGGTGTAAGTCAGTCAGTTTACGTGTAGATGATGACTGTTCAGGTATAAGTCAGTCAGTTTACGTGTAGATCGATGACTGTGAAGGTATAAGTCAGTCAGTTTACGTGTAGATGATGACTGTGTAGGTGTATGACAGTCAGTTTACGTGTAGATGATGACTGTTCAGGTGTATGACAGTCAGTTTACGTGTAGATGATGACTGTGTAGGTGTAAGTCAGTCAGTTTACGTGTAGATGATGACTGTTCAGGTGTAAGTCAGTCAGTTTATGTATGGATGATGACTGTGTAGGTGTAAGTCAGTCAGTTTACGTGTAGATGATGACTGTGTAGGTGTATGACAGTCAGTTTACGTGTGGATGATGACTGTTCAGGTATAATGAACCTAAAAAGAATTCTGCAAGATTAGAATTTTTATCGATGATCAGATTATTGAGAAACACAAATGAAAGCAAGAATAATGCATAAATAAGGAATAAACAAGGAAACAGAGAGAGAGAGATGTAAGAAATATTCCTCATTTACATACCAAACAGACTCAAGCAATTATTACACATATGAGGATTGAAAACATTACGATGCTTATGGTATAGTCATTATCAGATTACTTCACATAAACATAATTATCAAGGTGATGTAACAGTTATTAAAACATTCTAGTCCAGGTATGTGACAATATTAATTTTCATTGAGAATTTTCTTGCTCACAAGGATAATATTTAAGTAAATATTTGACATTAACCAAGAGCTAACACGAGAAATGTAACCAAATATTATTACGGCAAACAGTGTGTGTGTGTGTGTGTGTGTGTGTGTGTGTGTGTGTGTGTGTGTGTGTGTGTGTATGTGTGTGTGTATGTATGTATGTATGTATGTATGTATGTATGTATGTCATGTACACGTATATATGTATGTATGTATTCGTGTACGTGTTTGTTTATGTGTGTTTACATGTATAGCAATAGTCTAACAACTCTCCAGAAACCAACAAAAGACGAACATTTAAGCAACAACAACATATAACCCTGCAACCTAACCTAACCTAACCTAACCTAACCTAACCTAACCTAACCTAACCTAACCTAAAGCATCGATTCTTTTTACAAATTTACATAAGCACAATGAGGAGTTAATTTACATGTAATATCCTCAAGGTAAGAACAACAGCCTCATTAAATTAAAACTCCTCGAGGCTAATTTTACGAAGGCACTTATTGCATACCTGAGCTGGGATAGAATGTGGTGTTGTATGTCTTTTATCTTGAGAGAGGCTGAACCCCACACCCCCCTCCCCTTCCCACCTACCTAACCCTCAACCCCCCACCTCTCTACCCCCTACCCCTTAACCCTTAACCCCTTAAACCCCTTTCCTCTCATCTAAAGTAATCACACACACACAGGAATGCTTAATTTTGACCAGACTTGTTTCTCTGAAGTTAAGAAATTTTACTCCACGTGACTCCACTGTACCTTGGGTGGGGAGGGGGAGGGAGTTAACAGAGGTATTGAGAGAGAGAGAGAGAGAGAGAGAGAGAGAGAGAGAGAGAGAGAGAGAGAGAGAGAGAGAGAGAGAGAGAGAGAGCAAAACAATATCCCATACAGTCTAAAAAAAATAATAATAAAAAAATCCAATAGAGTTGAATGGATGTTTCTTGTTCTGAATGGTCAACCAACCCCCAACCAACCAACCAATCAACCAATCAACCAACCCACCAACCCACCAACCCACCAATCAACCAACCCACCAACCCACCAACCAACCAACAGCTCACCCAAGACGTTTTAAGAGCGCCCTCTCTCCTTCCTTCACTATACCGAAGGAAAATAAGAAACAGACACAGCGTACGTGGTAAGGACAGAGGGAGTGAAGGAAGGTGAGGTAAGGATGGGGGGAGTGAGGGAGGGTGAGGTAAGGACAGAGGGAGTGAGGGAGGGTGAAGTAAGGACAGAGGGAGTGATGGAGGGTGAAGTAAGGACAGAGGGAGTGAAGGAAGGTGAAGTAAGGACAGAGGGAGTGAAGGAGGGTGAAGGAAAGGGAACGTCCTCGCCATAAGTGAATAGAACTGGGACAATTGGGACACGCTATCTATTAATGGAACCGCCTGACCAAGACTGGCAAAGCCGATTTGGGTCAATTGATCAGTATTCGATCCTGTCGTCTTAGACCGTGAGACCTAATAGACAAGATTCGAACCTAAATCTTCAAGAATGGAAGATCGGATTGGATTCTTCTCCCTAGAATCCAATCCTCCTGGTCTGATAAGGTCTCTTGTGGGTTCTACTGAGCGTAAGAGGGAAGCTCATCTTTCTTCTTGTGTAATAGGAACGAGAGAAAGGTGGATAGATAGACAGATAGGTAGATATAGAGATAGAGATAGAGAGAGAGATAGAGCGAGAGAGATTGTCAGTAGAAGCGTGAGTAAACTCAAGTCTTCTCAACTGTGGAGTAAGACTTTTCTCAGGTGTCTGCAAATGAAGGCGTTGTTAAGGAGTTACCTAACTAAATATTGGTCTCATTATACTGTACCATAATAATGATGGGAATTTGTATTATGTAGAGAGAGAGAGAGAGAGAGAGAGAGAGAGAGAGAGAGAGAGAGAGAGAGAGAGAGAGAGAGAGAGAGAGAGAGAGAGAGAGAGAGAGAGAGGACGTAGCAGTAATTTTCTTTTCCCACAAAAAATATAACACGGCGGTAGTGAGAGTGGCAGACATACACCAAGTACACACTCGACTCTTGTAGTATCGAGTAATGACTTAGAAGGAGAACGAGCTCCTGTGAGTATTACCCATGAGTAAACAATGATGTACTGTATTATTATTATTATTATTTTTATTATTATTATTATTATTATTATTATTATTATTATTATTATTATTATTATTAGTCATTCATGTCAGTCCGGATATATATGTGTCTTTTGTCTGCGGTGAATTGGTTTGTTTATCGATGTTCATATCAGTATTTACATAATTATCTCTCGTTCTCTTTCACTAAATTTTCGTTTATCAAGATGTTTTACTCCCTGTTTATCTGTCCTTCGTTTATCCTCTCTGTCTCCTCACACTCCTTCTATTATCTCCCTTCCCGTCTATCTTCATCTCTCTCTCTCTCTCATTTACTCTTCGTCTCTCTCTCTCTCTCTCTCTCTCTCTTCGTCTCTCTTTCTCTCTCTCTCTCTCTATTTTCATTATTCCCTCTACCTCTCCATCATCCACTCTATCGACCTCACCAGACCTCACTCCAAACATTGTAATTCCCGTCATATAAAATAAGCAACCACTCTACCGCCCTGTACAAGAGCACAGGAAAGAACGTATGGAAGCAATAGTAAAATTACCCTCGTCAGCGGGAATCGGGTCTGTGCTGCAGCAAGAATCTAGCCAATCAGTGACTTTTCAATGAGAATCTAACCAATCAACAGAGTAACAACAAGAATTCAGCCAATCAGCGCATATCATCCTAGAATTCATCCGATCAGCCGCGTCGAGGATAGACTCAACCTTCAATTAGGCTATCATAACAACCATCCCTTATGGTGGATTGGATACACCTGGTGCTGTCCTCTCACCTGTAACGAGGATGGTAATGATTGGACTTAACATAACTGAATTATCTTACCTGGTTTTTGTCAGCAGGATAATGATGATGATGATGAGAGAACGATATTGAGTGGTTATGTCTTTGAAATAACTGAGCCATTTAAATACGGTCTAACATTTTAATTACAGGTGAAATTATTAAACTACTTGAGTCTTTGAGTTTCGATGAATTGTCCAAATCTACCTAAATGAAAAACTGTGCTTCCCAGGTATTCACACGCCATCTAGCTAAGAAGATAAACTACATGTGAGGTATTCTCCAGGAGACACTAATGACCCTCATATGAACTCATTACGTAGAGTTAGTGTAGGTTATTAGAATAATGTATTTTACACACCGTAATGAGAAAAGTTCCGGTATCCTATGCAGCACCAGATGAGTCACAAGTGGGTAGTTTAACATCACCTTGGCTCATCCCCTCACCAAGAGATAAGTTTATGATATTGTAGGATTAACTGAAACTTAGACACACACACACACACACACACACACACACACACACACACAGGAATGGGAAAGGAATGGAACCAGTGTTGAATAGTGGTGAACAGTGCTTAAGTCAGTGAAAAACAACTCGGCAGTTGAGTCTTACCCAAGCTAACCTTCACACAGTGAGGTCCCAGGTACCCAGTGATAATTCCCCTGAGACTCCACCATAGAGGCCTAGGACCACACCTCACTCATTTGAGTGAGTGAAGTTCTGTGACAATAGACCTCGTGGTGTCCCCATGATGCTACGACACCACATAGTGAATGAGTTGCTACAGCATCATGTGAAGTTCCTCATAACACCATCTGTGAGGGAATTACTAAACCACATCAGGCTCCCCATAACACCATCTGTGAGGGAATTACTACATCATCAGGCCCCTCATACACCATCTGTGAGGTAACTACTCCATCATCAGGCCCCTCATAACACCATCTGTGAGGGAGTTACTACACTACGTGTCTGCTGTTCAACACCTCAGCTCACATGATCTACGTGTGTAAACATTAATCTGTATGTTCACTGTATGTTCCTTTACCTTTCTCTCATGAAGGCTTTTGTTAAACCACCAATGTATGTAATAAGTCATTTATGTCCAATGTATATTTTCAGGCTTCGGGATGCAGAACTTTTTCAATAAACCGTCAATTATTATTATTATTATTATTATTATTACCCACACACACACACACACACACACACACACACACGACCTGAGGTAAGCACAAGAGACAAAGATATTAATATTCAGGACCAAACCGGAGATATAAGAGATACAGAAAGACACTTAAACAGACAAAGAGACAATGGGGAAATAACTCTCTGTAAGACATCGACATAAATACGAAAATAAGGGGAATAAAACATGAAATTGGAGATGGAGGAACATAAGGAAGAGACGAAATAGGTCAGTCATACAATCCCGAGGTCATGTCGTCACTAGTGTCTGTATGACTAGCCAGCGTCAGCAGCTCTATGTAGTAATGACCTCTGTTAACAACCTCAATCACACACACACACACACACACACACACACACACACACACACACACACACCTGCACCCAGTTATAAAAAAGATAGATAAATAGATAGATAGCTAGAAAGATAGATACATAGACAGACACGTGGGACAGACACACAGACAGACAGACAAACACCAGAGAGAGAGAGAGAGAGAGAGAGAGAGAGAGAGAGAGAGAGAGTGAGATACCTCTTTACCCCCTCGTGGTAGCCTGTGCAACTTTATAGCTCAGGCTAATTTACATAACCAAATACGCCAGTTCTCAAAAGTTTCCCATTTCTATGTTAATTTTTTTACCACGAGTGTATCCAAATGTGACCACAAAGCCCAGACCGGAACGGCGCCGCAATTATGGATGAAAAAATGGAAAAAAAAGGTTGACAGACAGACAAACAGACAGGGAGAGAGAGAGACAGACAGATAAACAGACAGGGAGAGAGAGAGACAGACAGATAAACAGACAGAGAGAGAGAGAGAGACAGACAGATAAACAGACAGAGGGAGAGAGAGAGACAGACAGATAAACAGACAGTGAGAGAGAGAGACAGACAGATAAACAGACAGGGAGAGAGAGAGACAGACAGATAAACAGACAGGGAGAGAGAGAGACAGACAGATAAACAGACAGGGAGACAGACAGACAGATATATAGTTTAAACCCCCCCATTTTTTTTGCTATTAAGAGCATGATCCAGTTAACAGTCATGACATTCTCATTATAAACTGACATGACTTCCTGTACAGTCAGCTTACCAGTTATTCACCCAGACAGTTGAACATGACTGGGTTAATATATTAATAGATGGTGGTTAACAAGGTCGTAATGTTTCCTAAGCCAAAAGTGGATTTCAGGTTCGTGAATTTTTCTTTTATGAGAAATATTGATGTCTGTCTGTCTGTCTGTCTGTCTGTCTGTCCATCCATCAATCCGTCTAGTGTCTATCTACCTATATACATACACACACACACACACACACACATACACACACACACACACACACACGAACGGGATGGGTTATATGACGAGCTTCTCTCTCATACTAGCCATCAATCACACCCACTGTCTCATTTTTGTAGATTCGAACCGGGGGATCAATGAATTGCCAACCCAGTTCTATAACCACTCCGCCATTGTTGTTGATACATGTTTTATTTTATTTTTCTAAAGAATTTTATAATATCTTCATGATAATTTTATATTCATGAGATTTACCTGAAAAAAAAAACTTGTGTTGATAATTAATCAATAATAACTTATGTACCTGGTCAATAGGAACTATATTTTGAAACATTAGCCAAGGTTATGATTTGAAAATTTAGTTTACGCATTAATTCAGGTTAGAGGTCAGAATCCATAGGCCAGTAATTGCCAAAGGAGAGTGGTAGAGTAAGTGAAACGTGGGTAGCAATGTCCGTAGAGTTAAAAACATATATTGTAATTGTATAATATCTTACCAGGGATTGTACTTCGTTATGACACTTCCCGAAGCTTACACATCTTTCAACTCTTTGGGGATATACTTAAAAAAATACATGTAATATTTAGTATCACGTAATATATAATAGAATAAGTTAGTTTCTATTCTTATTTCTTTTACAGGGGGATTAGCCGACCTGGGCACAAGTCACTGACCCACATCGGGGTCTGGGAGGCGAAAATTATAGTAGGATGAGTTTATTTAATAGGTGAGAGATGATGCCAATGCAGGTTAGGTTAAGTTAGGTTAGGTTAGGTTAGGTCAGAAAACAATTACTGTTTTCTGATGAACTTTAACTAAAAAAAAACAAAAACTGTCTATACAAAATTGTGTTGAGACAATATAACACAACGGACGAAGGATTTTGGCAACTCTACTTAGACAAGAGGAGTCACAATGATCAATCTGAAATTCACCAATCACCCCAAGTACAGATTGTTTTGTGACTGTCTGTACCTCTCTAATGAATGACTCAGATAAATAGTTAATAATATCAGTAGAAGAATTATGAAGATTATGCACTAGGATAATGATAAGAGTGAAAGTGAAAAACAAATAGTGATGAAAATAAGTAAAGAAAGGAGATAGGGAGAAATAGAACCTGGGTGGATGAAAAATGGTGAAATTGAAGCATCGAAGATATCCGGGATTAGATGTGCCAGAAAATGGAACTACGAGTGATAAATGACCGTGGGAATAGCCAAGACAAATAAAGGGAACGGAAACAATAATATCTATCTATTAATAGAATATAAACACAAAGAAAAATATTGATAAATGAGATTAAAAAACAACTAAATATATGATTATTACTGAACTAACAATACTAAATGGATTATAACATGAACGAGAGAACGGATCACACTATAGGGAGCCCTGGAGAGCATTATGTAAACAGAAGATAAAGAATAAGAAAAACTATTTAAAATATGTGAAAAATAAGGAATTAACAAACACATATTAAATCAGATTCTATTGAGATAGGTGTTGAGTAATAAAAATGGTGGGAAAAAATAAGTAAAAGGTGGATGGTGAGAGAGAGAGAGAGAGAGAGAGAGAGAGAGAGAGAGAGAGAGAGAGAGAGTAAGACGCACTAACGGACTCCCAGGAAGTAGCTGTGTGCGTGAATGAGTGGATAGCAAAAAAAAATCAATATAAATTAATTAATCATATACCAATAGAGAGAAATATGTATATATGTATGTATATGCTCTTGCTTCCTGCTATCATGAATAAATACATATGTATACCTATAACCCATTACCATATACATCAGCCAACAATACAACCTGAGTCCTACCATACATCTCCTTCACTCCTTCACCCAGATTATTCACTCCTCTCAGCTCTACCTTCACATGTTAATTAATAAATGTACCTGTGAATATTGCAGATAAGGTGCTATTGACGTAACACATTGCCTTGAGAGTGTTTCTGAAGTGACTGGTACATGTAGAATGGCTGTAGAGGTAGTTTAGTCGATGTTATGGTTTATTCAATGACTGTAGTGGTTGTGAGGTGATTGTAGGGGTGTAGGGTGATTGTAGGGGTGTAGGGTGATTGTAGGGGTGTAGGGTGATTGTAGGGGTGTAGGGTGATTGTAGGGGTGTAGGGTGATTGTAGGGGTGTAGGGTGATTGTAAGGATGTAGGGTGATTGTAGGGGTGTAGGGTGATTGTAGGGATGTAGGGTGAGTGTATGGGTTTAGGGTGATTGTAGGGATGTAGAGTGATTGTAGGGGGTTAGGGTGATTGTAGGAATGTAGGGTGAGTGTAGGGATTGTGAACTGACTCTAGATTTTTCAGTAGAGAGTGGATTGACACACACACGCACACACACACACAAACACGTGGAAAAAATGGAAATACCGTTCACACTTTCTGCTTCAAATTAGAAAATAAAAATGACTTTCGATATTTCAACAAGTTTCTCTCTTACATTTCCGGGAATATATACACATATGTATGAATAAATAATACAATCGGGTATGACCTGACCTTTGACCTATTTGTGCAGGAATATTTGAATAGGGAAAAGAAATACAATGAAAAAGGGGTAATGTCAGAGGTTCAAAGTTGGCACCATAATGTTTTTGGCACGTGCGTGTTTATATATGTGTGTGTGTGTGTGTGTTTGTGTATGTGTGTGTGTGTGTGTGTGTGTGTGTGTGTGTGTGTGTGTATGTGTGTGTGTGTGTGTGTGTGTGTGTGTGTGTGTGTAGCATGTACGCGTTTGTGTGTGTGTGTGTGTGTGTGTATGTATGTGTGTGTGTATTAAGGGAGCAAACTTTGAACCTCTGAACTTCCATCACTCAGATCTTAGGGTTGGCGACCATGGCCCACAACTCCAAATGCATCATGTCCGTATTTATCTTACATTAAAAAACAAACAAACAAACAAACAAACACTAAAAAACAACAAAAAACAATACAAACATATTATAAGAAGAAATATCCCAATAAAACACCTTCACATTTGTGTATTCTTAAAACTCAGGGATTCGAACCTAACAAGATCATAGAATCCAAACCCACTAGACAGACGACACACAACACGTTCAAACACACGTTATATAAGCCATATCCCACCAGCCTTGAAACCATAACACGACCATTTAAAGCCGACGTGTTGAACTTTCTGACAATCTATTGCGAGTTTTCTGTACAAGTTAATATCACTTGGTCTACCACACAACAAATATTTAAATGTGAACATGTAAAATTTCAATATCGCGCAGCTGGGGTTACATTAGATTGGGGTAGTGAGGCTCCTCTTAGAAATTGTATATGTAGCTCCCTTAACACACACACACACACACACACACACACACACACACACACACACACACACACACATACATACATACACACACACACACACACACATATGCCAATGGTCTATCCGGTATTAAAGCTGTCATATTAAATTGCTCTCAAAGGTCACATATATTTAATTCTACTCATTAAAAAGGTCAAATTAAAACAAACCGTAACTTACCTGTGGGCGCCATCACTACTGAGAGAGATAGTGTACGATAGTGTCAGTAGTTATAGTGTGATGGTGTCAGTAGTTAAAGTGTGATAGTGTCAGTAGTTATAGTGTGATAGTGTAATTAGTTATAGTGTGATAGTGTCAGTAGTTATAGTGTAATAGTGTCAGTATTGTTATAGTGTGATAGTGCTAGTAGTCATAGTGTGATATTGCCAGTAGCTATAGTGTAATAGTGTCAATAGTAATAGTGTAATAGTGTCAGTAGTTATAGTGTAATAGTGTCAGAAGTTGTAGTGTAATAGTGCCAGTACCGTTATAGAAGTGTACCCGTTTTATGGGAAGTACCACAACAACAACAACAATGGGAACAAATAATGAGTTTCAAGATGATTTTTAAAACGCAGAAGTTACCACCATTACTAATCAAATAACCTCCCCCTCCCCTCCCCTCCCCTCCCCTCCCCTCCCCTCCCACCCCTCCTACCCCTCTTTGTTAGCGAGTAGTGTTTCGCCGCGTTATAGGAACAACCCAGGAACATCGGACAATTCACCCAACACACTGCGGCTTTGATTTTTGAACACTCTATGTCCACCCAACCTTTTCTGTACACACAAGGGCAGCGTAGCCAACATTACATTGAGCAGCCTTCACTCCCCCTCAGTCGTTAAGAGGCTATGATATCCAACCACATAGGAAGTGTTTTTCATAATATAACATAATGATATCATATTGTATCGCATAGGATTGTTGTGGGTTAATACGTTGAGACCTGAACGAATTATTTTGACATTTTTCGTGTGTGTGTGTGTGTGTGTGTGTGTGTGTGTGTGTGTGTGTGTGTGTGTGTGTGTGTGTGTGTGTGATGACAAGACAATTATGAATCATTAGGGTATTAAATCACACGAGTCATGTTTATCCACACAATTATCACCAGATGAATTTTTTTTTAGTGTGTAAATCTGTGAGTTATTTCAGTGTACAACGAGGTGGATTTAGCTGTCATCAATAACGGAAGATGCGGTGTGAAATGTATTTTATTTACTTTTGACTTCAAAAAAAAAAAAATAATGATTCAGTTCATATACGTTTTTAAATGGTTTATGTTAACGCTTTTATATTATGTTGAAACGTGTTAAAATTATTGTGGTTAGAGTCATGGAAATCTCTCTCTCTCTCTCTCTCTCTCTCTCTCTCTCTCTCTCTCTCTCTGGACCAAATGGTTGTACTATGTCCGGGGGAAGACAAGCATAACACACAATCAACAGTAAACACCCAAGGGAGACCAGAGTAGCCCCCCCCCTCATCCCTCCAACACACTGTACTACAAATGTAAAATCTCATCTTTTTTTTGTCTCACTTTGTTCCCGATGGCTCACCGAAAGAGGTAAGTTCCCAGCGGCGCAAGAACGTAGCCGACGGAGCTAATCCCCCCTCACACTCCCTCGGGGTTGTTTGGAGGACTGGACTAGACTGGACCGATAGGATCTGATTTACTTCCTAGAAACATTTTATCTTATGTCTTTACTTCACCTCCAAGTCAGAAAAGGTCATTGACAAAAGGATCTCCTAAACACGAAATTAATTGACTAAAAAAAATGATAATTTATTTAAGGAAAACAAGGAATGAAAGACCCAGTAAAGGTAAAATATGATAAAAAGCTTTCTTCACCCCTTTCCCTTTCCCTTTCCCTTTCCACCACCCACATCCCCCTCCCTCCCAGCACACCATCTCAGCACCTCCTCTCTGTCACATCTGTTGAGGCGCACGTGAAAGGTGGTGGAGGTTAAGTGTTTGTAATATATGCTGAGCGACCTGGAGAATTATGGCTGCAGTTCCATTATTCAAAGATCCTGCATAATGCATTGGTCTTTTATATAAATATATATTCATGTCGCAAGTAGGATTTTATGACGCTAGTTTAATACTTTGTGTGTGTGTGTGTGTGTGTGTGTGTGTGTGTTTGTGTGTGTGTGTGTGTGTGTGTTTGTGTGTGTGTGTGTGTGTGTGTGTGTGTGTGTGTGTGTGTGTGAAGAGAGAAAATCGACCTGATAACAACACACACCCAGGTCTCCTTCCCTCCTCATCGTATGAATTTTGTCTTTGAATTAATTTTATAGTGTATAAACTGCTCTTAGATTCCTTTAAATAAATATATTATCTATCTCAATTATCCTTCATCGTTATACTCTATTATCCTCTCCGTTCTATCATCCTCTTCGTCTTTAGCATATTTTTTTACCTCTGTTTCTCTTCTGTTATTTCTCAGTATAAACGATGCATTTATCCTCTCCTCTTTCCCATTGGTGAAATTATCCCGAACCTCTCAAACTTCCGCTATCATTTTCCTCTCGATGTGTTTCCAATATTACCTTCACCAAAATCTCCGCAACTTGGCTCATCAGATGTTGTTCTCTCCCCTTAGGCCGGTTATTAACTCACACAATGGTCTTAATGGTGTAAAACAGTAACTCAGCCAATACCAATACCTTGATGTTAGGTCATAGGTCATAGGTCATAGGTCTTCTTTCATTTCCTCTCCACAGAATACACAGTTGGTAGTTGTCTGTCAAGAATGTCCTACAAATGTAAAATCCCACTTTGTTACGTTCCATTTTCCTGCTCTACGTGTGTGTGGTCTCTCGGCAGGAAAAGTTTGTTAACAGCGGTACAAGAAGGTGGCGGGGACAGCGGGTCTTCTCTCATTCTCCCTCACTAAATTTTTTGGCAATATGGATCAATTCGGCTTTGAGTCATACTTTAAAAAGACCTAATTTTTTTTTTAAAGTCTTGTTCACTATGATGGAAAAAAAAGCTACTGACAATAAATTTCTGGATTCCATAAGCCAAAATCAACCTAATAATAAATATATCTAAGAATCAAAAGAATAAAAAGAATAGTTTGTTAAAAAAGAAAAACGACTTCCCCCTCTCTTGCCTTCCTGGGTCTCTCCTTGGCTATACTGTATCTTCCCTCTGCACTGTTGTTAAATCTCACGTGATGTCGTGCTCTTGTGCAGGTCGCGGTCCGTAATGCAGCCTGAGCGACTTTTAGAGTTATTACTACATGTTCACTATGCGGAGGGCGTTCATAGTGCATTCATCTTGCTTATGAATGCAACCCCGTTACTGTGGTTTTTCAATGTTGCTTCTTATTCTTTCTTTTCTCTCGCTCTGTTTAACACAAGTTGTCTACCAGGCATTTTTCTGCTCCTGAAAATGTTTGACCTTTTCACCGCGAGAGTTGGTACCAGATATATGACTCAACGTTGTTAGAGAATGCGAGTGCAGGGATACAGAAGAAGATATAGAGTCATATATTTTTAACCATTCTCCCAAAAGTTATATGTTATAGACAATAATTTATTACCAAGTCTTTTCTGGGAAGTGATAAAATAAAATGTCGCTTTTGAAATTCAGCGTCACTGGTTCTCTCTCTAACTGAAGAAACTTAGTTTTTTCTTTTAAGTTTTCGATCCATTTTGCTGTTAAGTATTGTCAGTGTATTATAAAATATTTCTTATTCAGGCAAAGGATTTTTCTCTACATAATGAAAGTGAATACAATACACCTGGCGGCTAATTAACAGGAGTACAAATACAGGTACAATATGCACAATTTCTGGTAATACTGTAACTAGGTTAGGTTAGGTTAAGGTCGGTTAGGTTAGGTTAAGACTGGGGGTTCCTTGGTAGCAAACCAGCGAACCAAGGGACAAGGAGCAAGAATTGAATATGCAACATTATTCATAACATATGTATAACACATAATACAGAGTTACATACACCACTCGCGGCCGTGGGTGAAGTGGGAAGTGTTTACAGATCAAAATAGTATTATATATTATCTGGTATTAAGCTATGATCAGAAATGTTTCCAGAATAGCTAGATGTCTTAGTTATTTACACATAATAATAATAATAATAATAACAACAATAATAATAATAATAATAATAATAATAATAATAATAATAATAATAATAGACCATTTGAATTCGTCATCCAAGAGGCCACGATTATATAAAGGTTGTGGGAGGCTTTCTGTTATAAGTGACCACCACAAAAGGCAAGTCATATCCTCATCAACTTTTTGAGTACGATGACTTAAGCCCCATAGTACGATCACTTAACATAGCTTAACCTCTTGAGTACTATGGCCTAACCTCTTGAGTACGATGATAACCTCTGGAATAGTTAAAATATCTAACTCAAGGGATTAAATCATCGTCATCAAGGTGAAAAATAATTAATCTTCATTATCATACGTTTTAGTTTTATTATTAATAGAAATGAATAACTGAAAGTATAAAACAACTGTATATATTAAAACTAATATTTCTGGGGTAACACATAAGAAAGCTCTAGGGAACTACTTTGTATATTACCGTGTTGAGTCTTACCTCCTCCAACCTCCCCCGTAACGTCAAGGGCTCTTCGTGTATTGCTTGGCCAGCCTGTCTTTATTATTTCCTACCTCCGCAATCGTCGCTTAGGTCTTTACTGTTTCGTATTTCATGATTCGAAAAAGATACACAAATTTATTCCAGCAATATCTTCCGTTGCGTCTCTTGAAATAATATATTGTATAAACATATGAAAGAAATCCGAATAAAAAAAAAAAAACATTCCTTCCACAACAAGACGAACAGACTGCTAAAACACATTCCCCTAAAAATACGAGAAACTGACAAATTCCTGGAAATAAAACTCAGAGAAAAAGAAAAACACTAAAAAAAAAGGTAAGAAAACCCCTCTAAAATCTCGCACACTAACGACATACATTCATTCAGAAGACACATACCGTATGAATATCCTTTGCATAATGCGACGCTTGGAGCAACTCATTCTCACACGACATATACAATAAACACTACGGACTCCCAACCCTGTAAAAAGGCCATGACATTCAAATCAGATTGAACAGATGTGACTCAGAAATAATGCTGAGTTGGGAAGGTAAAGTTACACCAAGTTTTTTATATCATAACTATTTCTTATCAACACACACCTGGATATTCTTGAACTTGTTAATAATGATCTTTAAGTGGAGTTGTTTATATGGATAAATGAAAGGGGGCTTGTGGAGAGAGAGAGAGAGAGAGAGAGAGAGAGAGAGAGAGAGAGAGAGAGAGGTGTTGATTGAGTGATTAATTAACAGATATTGTTTACTTGTGATTATACTACTACTACTACTACTACTACTACTACTACTACGGCTACTACTACTACTACTACTACTACTACTACTACTACTACTACTAATAATAATAATAATAATAATAATAATAATAAAACCAAACAAGACACAAACAGATATAAATTTAAAGTCAATAGGCATTCTGGTGGCCTCTTACACACGTCAACTAGAAACACAGTTAATGAACAAAGAGGTCACGAGATATAAATATTCACTAACAAAATATCAAAGAAAAAATTAGCTCGCTTGTGTGGTGAAGAAAAAGACTAGCGGATCATCCACCATTAATCAAGGCTGAGTGCTTCCCGTCCCTAATAAATATTTGGCAGTCAATGGCTCAATAAATGGAACGTTTGTAAACATCATGGTTGTTTATTTTTTAGGAGGATTCTGTGTTTACGATAGTGGTAGGGGTGTACGATAGTGGTAGGGTGGTGTACGATAGTGGTAGGGTGGTGTACGATAGTGGTAGGGGTGTAGGGGTGTTGGGTGTACGATAGTGGTAGGGGTGTACGATAGTGGTAGGGGTATACGATAGTGGTAGGGGTGTACGATAGTAGTAGGGTGGTGTACGATAGTGGTAGGGGTCTAGGGGTGTTAGGTGTACGATAGTGGTAGGGGTGTTGGGTGTACGAAAGTGGTAGGGGTGTAGGGTGTACGATAGTGGTGGCAGCAGGCACTGTCATCAGGCAGAACTGTATGGGTTTTGACCCCCGACAGTGAGGGGGTAAAATGTTGACTTGCTCATCAAAATTCAATTTATTTGAAAGCTTCGACGATATGACACTGCTGTGGTTGACTTCTTTTAGAGAGAGAGAGAGAGAGAGAGAGAGAGAGAGAGAGAGAGAGAGAGAGAGAGAGAGTAGTTTTTACAGTGGAAGGTAATTAATTTTCTAAAGAGGTAAATAACTACAGCAGGTACGGTTATGAAATATCATTTACTAGATCTTAGGTTTTACATAAAAGAAAATGTAAGTTTAATTCACGAACATAAATTTTATATATTATGTAACCGTTCTCTTCTCGTGTGCCAGTCGCAAAAAAATAAAACGCAAAACAGCTTCCATTAGCCGTCGGACTGCCGCAGCTGAGGAGAGCATTCAAAGGGAAATTTTCCCTTTTTTCTTTATTTTATTCTTGTTTGGATATCAAAACACGGCCACTGTGATCAAAGATGGAAGCAGTAATTAATTTCCTATTTTTCTCCCCGTGTTTTTATCAGAATCCTGTAAAAGAGAAATTTTGATAATATTATCTTTTGAAGCTCTCTGTGTTATTAGGATGAATAAGTACTGTATAGCTTCCACACACACACACACACACACACACACACATACACACACACACACACACACACACACACACACACACACACACACACACACACATAAGCTTTCATTTGCAATACCGTTTATTACTGAACAATGTCAAATTCCAATTGTTTAAAAGCCACATTTTGTAACATAAAATTTTTGTCGTAGAGCAAAATTGCTTTCCACAAAAAAAATCCATCAATAACTCAACGTTCACATTGTTCTGTGTGCGTCTGGCGGAACTGTGATAGTCTCCCACGTCTTCAGTATATTGAAAAGGTGTTATTATTGTTATCTTACAAAAACAAATGATAACCACAGGAATCGACATCTTATATGCAAATAAACCCAGACTCGATCGTCATAGAGAAAACATAAGACATTTTAAGGAATAACTTACGAGTAATTGATATTTTTTCTTCATCTCTGGTTCATTTTTACGTTAAATTAATAAACAATAATTGCTCTTTGTGGTGAAATAAATGTCGGTGGCTAAAATAATATTGATTAATCTCTCTGCTGTTAGTAGTACCGCTGTCTTGTGATATTTATACAGGTTTGTGTTGGTTGCAATTATACATTGTGCCTCTTGCAACCCACAATGACGGCGGCAATGGAGCATGTTTAAGTATTTAGTGTATTGGCAGAGTAATTACCCTATACGTTTTGAGCTGAAATTATAATGAAGCAGGAATGTTAACTTTAAGGCTCCTGAATTTAGTGGTTTGTACAGTAACTTAACACGAAGTAGCATATATATATATTATCAAGGCATGACAGACCACTTGTATACCTTTTGCTGTTCCATCACCCAGCTAGTTGTGTAGATGCGTCACTATACAACACAATCCTATACCGTATACAATTAATCTCACTACACTGTATAGATTTTACTCTCTAGGTGTAGTCCATACAGCGCCTCTCTCTACAAAGGATAACGCAAAAAAGATTCCCTTGGCTCCTACAGATCCCGTTGGCTCCTACAGATCCCGTTGGCTCCTACAGATCTATCAAGACAAAGTAATATAGCTCGGAGCTCACTTGTCGTGGACCAATAGACAAGATACACACGGCTGCCACATTATAGGATATCAGGATTCCAATCACCAATAGATGATAGGTGGGAGGGAAATGAGGAAATGACTTACATCTATGGAGAAAAGAAAGAAATGTG
>CAUDMG010002713.1:1297500-1305000 GCA_958450375.1 Homarus gammarus
ACAACTAAATTGATTCTAGTTCTTTGTTATTCTCACCGATTGATTACACAACTAGCCAGCCTGTAAAATTCTCATTACAGTCAATCTCTCTCTCTCTCTCTCTCTCTCTCTCTCTCTCTCGCGCTCTCTCTCTCTCTCTTAAACCCTTTTATCTCTTTCTCTTTCATTATATACCTGTCTCTTCCTCACTTTCTTCCCATCATATATTTATCTTTTCTTCCTCTCAAATTCTTTTCTCCTTTTTCTTTCTTTCTTTCTTTCTTCCTCCCTCTTTCTTTCCTTCCTCTCGTTCTCTCTTTCCTCCATCCCCTTCTCTCTCTCTCTCTCTATTTCTTTCTTTACATCATCTCTATTTCCCTCCTTCATTTCTCTTACCCAATACAAAAATGTCCTGGTCATTATTGCAGGCAAGATTCCACCCATCTTAACACACACACACACACACACACACACACACACACACACACACACACACACAGACACACACATAATTACAAGAAACCTAAAGGATAATACAATAAGTATATGTATCTCTTATCACCAGGTATATTTGACACCTTTAGGGTCGTTAACACATATTTTACAGTTAACTTAACACCCTAACCATTCACCCCCCCCCCCACCCCCACTGCCCTGCCTCTGTCCTTCTTATCGGAATTCCTCTTATCTCTCCACTCTAAGCTTATATTTATCACTTATACATTTTAACACTCAATACATTTTAACACTCAATACATTTTAACACTCAATACATTTTAACACTCAATATATTTTAACACTCAATACATTTTAACACTCAATACATTTTAACACTCAATACATTTTAACACTCAATACATTTTAACATTCAATACATTTTAACACTCAATACATTTTAACACTCAATACATTTTAACATTCAATACATTTTAACACTCAATACATTTTAACACTCAATACATTTTAACACTCAATACATTTTAACACTCAATACATTTTAACAATCTGGGTATAAAGTTTAAAGATATTTATTTCCCCCGTTAAGTGTTCCATCAGGGTAAGTTGGATGCTCATGTGAGAGACTAAGTTAAGCTGTACCGTCATGAAGCAGAAGTTGTATAGTATAGTTGATGTCTTAAATTTTCTGAGTTTTATTGCTTATGTTTCTATTAAGGGAGGACAAGTGTGGTTAGGTTAGGTTCTTGTTATATAATTGTCACTCCCTGTTTTTATTCTTTTCTCCCTGCCTCTGTTCTATCCTTACGTATACACACACACGTACAGACACACACACATACATACATACATACATACATACATACATACATACACACACACACACACACATACATACATACACACACACACACACACACACACACACAGACATACATACATACATAAATACACACACACACACATACATACATACATAAACACACATACATACATGCATACATACATACATAACATCAATCCTATCGTATATTCACATCCCACACATCCGTCCACATGCTTCACTATATTACCCCCCGCACTATCAACACTACGTCAACATACAAACACACACACGAGACATCACCGTAGTGTTTGACGGGTCGTGAAATTTCCTGGAGTTAAAAAAAAATGATATTCTTAGTCGTACCTGATTTCAGTTTTATTTTCGGGTTAGGTTGATTAGGTGTATGACCCTTGACCTACCATGACCTACCATAACTAACTATAACCCACCATGAACTACCATAACCCACCATGAACTACCATAACCCACCATGACCCACCATAGCCCACCATGACCCACCATAACCCACCATGAACTACCATAATCCACCATGACCCACGCCCAAGTGACCCATGACCCACCGGGCTGAATCCTTAAGACACAAACTCCATTGGATAATAAGAAAAAGACAACCTTATCGGTAACTATAAAGAAAAAAACATCCTCATGAATAAATAACATCCATCAGTCAGGTCAAAACAGGTGAGAGGAAGTGGGATAATAAGATGCACAAGTCAACAAGTCATCATCAATATATAAGGTAGCCCAGAAAAATTGTCCCGATCTACCAACCTGTTACCTCCCTCCCTCCCTGAGACACTGTGAGTTGGAGGGAGGGAGAGAGGCAGGGAGAAGACAGAGAGGGAGGAAGCCAGGGAGCAGTCAGGGAGATAGGGAAGCAAGGACAATAATCTAGTCGAGTCTTGCAATAAAGTGTTGAACCCAGATGTTGCAACACGATTCATAAACCAACTCAGGTATAATGTCAGTAAATAAGTGTTGCAGGCAAGCAATGTAAGGTATAGTATTTAATAAAACAGCTTTTGTGTTTTGCAATATGATAAATTAATGTTGGTTGAGAGAGAGAGAGAGAGAGAGAGAGAGATGAGACAGACAGACAAATATCAAACACCATTACAACCACGACATGAAACTACCACAATCAAACTAGATACTCACCTGAGCATTACCTTTAAAGCCATCTCATTATCTACAAAATTAGCAAAAAAAACAAAAAAACCACTTTAAATCTGATCTAAACCAAATACACCGACTCGACCACAGTGAATTAGACTCCACAGTGAATCAAAAACACAGCACTTGAGGTCACACGTTATGTCTTCCACTAACACAAAGCGAAAAAATAATCGTGTTTAAGAATCGTCCTTAATAATGGTATTGAAATGAACTAACCAGATTCTATAATATCCATTAAGAATAGGTTCCATTACGTTGTGTGATCCATTAGAGCTGGGACTTATTAGGAAGAGGCTCTATTAGAATTGGGGCCTATTAGGAAGAGGCTCTATTAGAATTGGGTACTCACTGTGACTGGGAATAGGCTTAGGTTAGGTTAAATTAGATCGAGTTAGAATAGGTTAAGTTATGTTAGATTTGGTTAGGTTAGGTTAGATGAGGTTAAGTTAGGTTAGATGAGGTTACGAATAGAGGGGGAATGCAGGGAAGAAAGGGGAGGGGGAGGGGGAAGGGGGAGAGGGGGAGGGGGAGGGGGAGGGAGAGGTATTATAATTCAAACCTATTTGACCTTTCTCTCCTCTTTCCCCTCCCTCTCCCCAAGTCTTCCCCCCTCCTCTAACCCCTCCCTCTCCCCAAGTCTTCCCCCCTCCTCTAACCCCTCCCCCTCCCCAAGCCTTCCCCCCTCCTCTAACTCCTCCCCCTCCCCACCTCCCCAAGCCTGCCCCCTTCCTCTTCCCCCTCCCCAAGCCTCCTCCCCTCCTCTAACCCCTCCCTCTCCCCAAGTCTTCCCCCCCTCCTCTAACCCCTCCCCCTCCCCAAGTCTTCCCCCCTCCTCTTCCCCCTCCCCAAGCCTCCCCCCCCCTCCCTCACAACAACAAATCAACTGAAACAAAAGACTCTAGTGATGCGTGGATAAGAACACAACACAAATACAAAAGCCCACGGTTCAGTTGAGTAGTAGTCTCGCTTGTTAGGTGGGGTGTACAGTAGTTGGGTAATCAATCGTTTATCTAATTGCACCTTAATGATGGCAATTACAGAAAAGATTTTAATAGGAGGGAAGAGATGACGTCGTGGTGTTGTGCTGGCGACCGTATGAAGGAGTGTTGTTCCATTCACTCGTTCAGAAATAATAATAATAATAATAATAATAATAATAATAATAATAATAATAATAATAATAATAATAATAATAATAATTACTACTACTACTACTACTACTACTACTACTACTACTACTTCTACTACTACTACTACTACTACTATTACCACTACTACTACTACTAATAATAATATGCTTCTATGCTTCATTTGTAAACTCTTCCCTCCCCTTCCTGGTTGTTTGTCATTCCTCCTTCCCTCTCTCACTTTTCTTTCCTTCCCCCGTCTTTCTCACCTCTCCCTCCTCTTCCTTGCTCCTGTCTTTTCCTGTCTCTCCTCTCTCTCATCTTATCTACTATCTTCTCTCTCCCTTCCCTGTTCCTTTTATTTATTTCTCTGTCTCTCCCCTTCCCATCATTTGTCTTTTCCGTCCTCCTCTTCCTCTTTATTCACACCTTTTATTATTTTTCTCATATATCCTTACATTATTTTTTTACCTGTCTCTTGCGTTTATCCTCTCACATCTTCCTACCTCCCTTTACTTTCTCTCTCTCTTTCTCTCTCTCTCCCACCTTTTCATCTCTCCTAACTCTCCTAAATAGAGAGAGAGAGAGAGAGAGAGAGAGAGAGAGAGAGAGAGAGAGAGAGAGAGAGAGAGAGAGAGAGAGAGAGAGAAAAAAAAATAACGTAGACGGAAAAAATAAAGAAACAAAGGTGTGAAGAAAATATAATCTAGATATAATACGGAAGGTAATGGGTAAGAGTTAATTACACATTGTAAAGGTAATGGTGAAGGTAAATTACAGGTGAGATAGAACTATGCTGGCCCAGAAGACAGTGTATGGCCTGGTATAGAGGGTCCCGGGTGATCACGTTATAGAATATAAGAAAAAATAACAAAGGAAAAATTGACACAGGATATAATGGCCCAAGAAAATTGTACCATTTTTTTTCCCCCTGCCACTTTTTCCTTGCCATTTTTACCCTGCCATTTTTCCCGTCATTTTTCCCTTACCATTTTTCCCCTGCTATTTTTTCCCTATGTCATTTTTCCTGTTCCTCTGTACTATAAGATAATTAAATCAACAGAAAGACGAGAATGAACAACGATACACAATACAACCTAGTTCATTATCATCCATCGTGTTAGCCTGAGTACAGAAACTAAAAAAACCAAACATCCATCTCGTAAATCTGTCTCCCTCACAGCTAAACCAAGACAGACAAAGAAATAGAACCTTCTAATGCGTTTTTTGGCCTCCCATCCCACCTTACCGTTCCTTCTCTTCCCTTCTTTCCCTCCCTTTCCCTCCTACGTATTCCGTATCCAATTATGGTCCCGTTCTTTCATCTCAGGACCCCTTCAATTAGCGTCTCTCACACCCGACACAAAGTGAATTACTACCTACAAGGATTTCATAACATACCAACGCTAACACTCTCTCTCTTTCTCTCTCTCTCTCACCAGTACTAACCTCAACTCTCTGTTTCCCGAGGCTGAGAACTTAGACATAAAGAAGCTACTATTTTTCTTACAGCTGAATTAATGTCTTACGTGGATCATAAACTGGAGAGGTTGAGAGCTGTTAAGGGAGGGAGGGTGTGTGTGTGTGTGTGTGTGTGTGTGTGTGTGTGTGTGTGTGTGTGTGTGTGTGTGTGTGTGTGCTTACTCAAAGGAGACTCGACGGCGTCTTAGAGATTGTGAGTAAATTGAAAAAGAGGAGATGGTCGGTATAAGAGTAACACCATAAGAAAAAGGTTGTAAGGACATAAGAATGGTAGACCTCTCGTGTCCATAAAAATGTCCTCATTAATACACTTCTATGAATGAGAAAGGTACTGAATGGATCTATAAACGAGCATATACCCTTCTGTATACATAGATGGTCATTCATATACATAGTCATATACAAATATACTTATACAAGATCATACACACACACACACACACCGAGAGAGAGACAGCTAGACTCATAAAACGAACATAATGAGACTCATATATTACAACATTATGAGTAAACTAAGACAAAACGTAAAAAAAAATAAAATAAAACACAAATAGAGATAAATTAGAGGATATTCACGAACGTAGACGAAAGAAATGAAAGAGAGAAGAAGCCAATGATAATGGAAGAGAATGGGATACAAGTGAAGTAAATTATAATGAAAGTAATAACGGAGAGAGTTATATTACTAAGCATGGTTCCCAACACAGAGTTATTTTCTTTCTGGGGAGCTGGTGGGTTGGTGGGCTGGTGGGCTGGAGGGGTGACAGGCGGGAGGGCTAGTGGGTCTGGTCATGAAACAGGGGGACACCTTAGGACTGAAAATTGAGTGATAATCAGGAGCAATGAGGGTGTGCTCAGGTGATGTGGAAATACAACGAAAAAAAAACAACAACTATGTGGGGGAGAAGGAGACAGTAACGGTGGCTGCCAATTTAATCAAGTATAGTGGTGGTCAGGGGTGTATGTCTTTCTGATACTACCTTAAGAGATATTAATTTATATATCAAATTATATACCAAATAATTAACATTCACTTTACGGTACAAGAATAAAGGTTATATTTACGTTGTTTTCAGATCAGAACTTTAGAGAGATTTTTTCTTAAGTTTAAATTAATATATAAATATTTACGCATAACAACCTACAGCAAGACTTGTACCCAGACCCCAGCGAGGCAGCCAGGGATGTTAACTGAGGCTTAAGAAATTGGTCTATTAAGCAATTTTTAGTCAATACCCAGGTAGATATCGTAGAAGGGTATGGTAGGCGTCAGAGGGGCGGGCCAGTTAGTGTTGGTGGCAGGTACAATAATCACTCCTTGTCTCCTCATATCAACTTTTCTCGAGGGAAGCGTGTACCATGGCGTTATGAAGAAGAGCTTACAATTAGATGTGATTGAAGATGTCGGGAGAAAACACATGAGAAAGGGGAAAGTATATCTCCCCCTGGGTAATAAATAATAGTTTACTGTAATCCAGACCCTAACCTGACACCACCTCCATCAATCATGAGTAGGAATGAGGCGTCTTGCTGCTCCCTGTTTTAGTGAACTGGACCACAGACAGCGACATCTCTATTACACACACACACACACACACACACACACACACACACACCTCTCACTGTTAGTTTGTTGGTGGTTTATCTTAGGTGATCTGGAGGAGGTGAGAGAGACACTTCAGGTATATCTGACGCAGTAGTGACAGCTTCAGACACACAGATGTAGGTGTTATAATCTCTACTCTGTTTTGGAAGAGTGATCATATTTTTTCCCCCTAACCTCGTGGGATTTTTTTCTCACTCTCTTACCATCTCAGATCTCTCCATTTATGATCCGTCTTTTATCTGTCTAAATTTTCTTTCTCGCGACATTCTCATTCGTGGTCTAATCTATCTTGGATATTATAAAGTGTGTGTGTGTGTGTGTGTGTGTGTGTGTGTGTGTGTGTGTGTGTGTGTGTGTGTTTGTGTGTGTGTGTGTGTGAGTGTGTGAGTGTGTGTGTGTGTGAGTGTGTGTGTGTACTCATTAACTAATTTATTAACTTATATAGATAATACTAAAACAATGAGTTTCCATCCTGATTATCGTACAATTCGCTCCGCTCTGAGTTAATTATAAAAGCAGGGAATTAATTACGTGAATTAATACAAGTCATAACACTCCTCCGCTGAGCTCTATATCTAATTGGATTATTTATTATTGTTATTATCTACACCAGTAATAACATACACGGTGTGTTGATCGATGCCCGACACTACTGGCAAATAACAATTTTAATCAAATAATACAGATGCTAATTCTAATTTATTCAGTAATGAACCGTAACTTGTAACTAGATAATATAGTAATGAAACACGACGTAACTTTACAACAAATGGAAATAATAAAAAAAAAAATTTATGAATTATATACCAGCTCCATCTTTAAACCTA
>CAUDMG010002713.1:1310000-1392500 GCA_958450375.1 Homarus gammarus
AGAAAAGGTCTAGCTAAACTAACTCCTGGTGCATCAGGTAGTAGAATAACTTAATTAATCAGGTGGAATTTGAACAGGTAATCTAGCTAAATATGATACAAAACAGGTAGGATAGGAGCCACGTAATACATTCTATTATAACATGCCTCTTCCAGCTCTTAATCAAGGTAGACCGAGTGATTCATAAATTAATCAGGTGAAATTTGAACAGGTAATCTCACCAGATATACCTATTACATGTAAAATATAAAAGGATTTATTTCTTGGAACATATATATTCAACTCCTTCAACACACACACACACACACACTTTATATTTTCATATCAATTCCCAATTTAATTTTGAAGTAAACAAAATTTGAAGCAACTCCATTTACAGTCACTCTATCAAGAATCTCTCTCACATACTGAACCTTGTCACTCGTCTTCCATAACGTGAACTAGATTAATCGACAAATTAAACAAATAACATACAGGTCGGAGAGCCACTACTTCGGACAAGTTAATTAGGAGTCTACTGTTAAAAGTTCAGAGAGAGAAAAGAGTCGGTTTACAGAGTCTAGGAAACCATATTTTCTGAAGGCTATTTTTTTTTTCACAGGTAAATAATATAATGCTACAGCACATAGAGATATAATCGAACCCACTCAGGGTGAAGACAAACACCGACAGCACCAAGATGTTGATTCAGTAACTCCAGGAGACAGTGAGAGAAGAGAGGAGGAGGAGGAAGCAGACGTCTAAAAATACAGGAGGAGATGACGACATTATAGAAGACAATGTAATGTCGCGTGTTTACATTTCAGAGTTTGTTTACATGTCAGATTTTGTTTTTCAAGTTGTCCAATTTGAGATGATTGACAAAGATATATTCTGAAGATTGGAGAGATAGAAGAAATGTGCAATATAAAATAACAACACAGACAACTTTATTTTATCTTTGTTGGATTCGAAACCACACCTCTCAGATGGTAAGCGGGGGGGGGGGGGGGGGGGGTGGGGTAGGGAGGGGGGGAGGGGGGTTGCTGGGAGGTTAAAACTAGAATGACATTAATGTGGAAACAAGGTCACACAAAATAAAAGGAACGAGACATGAAAATTAGAATGAATTTGCTTAATAAGTTTAGATTCTTGATTAAACTAAAAGTATTTGTGAATGTTCCATGACGCGGAATACTACACGTGTTCTGTACAAATGAATGAAAGGTCAATATCTTAGGGTCAAACCTTAACATCAGAGAGTAATAGATCACTTGCTCGGCTTTGAGACTCTACCTTCAAACATTCGCATCTGCATCATGAACAGTTGACGATAACCTCTGATTTATTTAATGGTTTATTGCAAGTTTCACGGCGATTACTGAAGCACTACACCAAACAGAAATTACATTGGGCCTTTGAAGGACAGAAGATGAACAAGAAACTTAATGTGTTTTTGAGTAAAGGAAATTGGTTCCGTGCGTCAATGTTACATCAGGAAGGAGTGTGTGTGTGTAACATCAACTGGAGAAAGAGACAACGGCGATAAATATTTTTCGTCCAATATTTAATTCCATTCCCACCCATTTTTTTTAATTCTGTAGGAAGCTGATCGACTTTAAGACATTATAATTTTCACTTTCCTCACAGCTATCTCAAATTGTTTTTCAGAAATGTTGTCTTGAACTTTAACTGTAATATAAAAATCATCACAGCTAAAATGATTTTGTATTTGTTGAAATTTCCTTTATATTCGTCACCATAACCAGTTAACTCAAATTTGTAAGTAAACACCACAAGCGTTGACAGAAGACACAAATATGACTCAAAAGCCATAAAACATGAAATCAAAGAAACAGAAGATGGTAGTGGATGTCCCTGGGTATGGGTATGCGTCCATGAACATTACCGACCCAACATGTTTTTCTATTGCACCTTAAAGACGGCGGACGATTAATTGTTGAGGTATGGGAGTAAAACACATTAGCTAGGGAAACCATAAACATTGAATATGGTATCATAAAGAAGACCTTCATCCAACACTACAGGTTAATTATTAAAGGTGCGTGGGGGGGTGGGGGGGTGGGTTCCAGCATGGCATTTACTGATGATGATATAAAGTTTATTCTCTATATGCAGAGCTCAGGTGTTTATGTGTTTCCATGACAGCAGGTAACAGTCAACAGGTAACTAACACATAATCATGATTTTCTAACGTACCCGATTTACACTGACCCGAAATAATTATGAAAGATTCACTGGGATATAAACTCGTTTTTATAGATAATTAATCAGCAGATAATATTCCGACTGATAAATGGATTTTCCGGATATCTATTGGACTTATGCAGTAATTTGCTTTTAGAAACACTATTTGATGCGTTTACGGATAATTTTGAAGACTATTAAAAAGTGGTGTAAATTTCATGGAATAGAAGTCTGTACAAAAGATGTATTTTGATATTAATCTCGTAAAAAAAAACAACAAAGAAAGATTAAAGGAAAAAACATCATTGCAAAGGTAATACGAGACAGGTAGAAAATTATTTCAGAAATTCTTAATTATTTTTAGTTATTAAACGAGGAATTTCAATTACTATTTAATGATATTTTCTCAGCCTGATATAGTGTACGTGGATCAAGACACGACAAACACACACACACACACGCACACACACACGCACACACACAACGTGGGGTGAGATACTTGTAAACCTATATAGGGAGGCCCAGAAAAATGTCCCTGCCTCCCTCTCTGCCCCCCTCTCTGCCCCCTGCCTCCCTCCCTCCACCAATTAAAGGGTAACTCACCTCCGTCAGGTCTCAGGTGTCAGGTTCTCGTTTTCTATGGAGTTTAAATCGCCGCGGTGGACCGTTACACTTCCGTGATTTAATCCTTTTAAATCATCGCTTCTGTTTGTTCATCAGTTGTTCATATATCACTAAACACTACAGTCACTCATGTTAATACTGTTCAATAATGTTCACTCTTAGTCTTTTTGTTGATACAGGCACTGATTAAAACACACACACCAAAAGACTGGACTTGTCACCTCCGAGCACTGAGGCGGCTGTGTTTAAACTTCAGACGACAGACCCGATCACCTCTCCTCATTGGTCATTACTACCCTCTCTGGATTCTAATTGGTCATTGCAAACCTCTCTGGCTTCTGATTGGTCAGTATTCCTTTCCACCGTTTAAAATATTTGTGTTTAAATTTCTTCTTTATCAAGTAGCGTTACTCTAGTCTTGTACTTTTAATTTACATAAAATAATTATTAAAAACTTTACACAACAATATTATGCACTGGACATGGCATGACATGACATGACATGACATGGCATGACATGACAGTACATGTCATGTCATGTACTGTCATGTCATGTACTGTCATGTCATGTCATGTCATGTCATGTCATGCCATGTCATGCCATGTCATGTCATGTCATGTCATGCCATGTCATGTCATGTACTGTCATGTCATGTCATGTCATGTCATGCCATGTCATGTCATGTACTGTCATGTCATGTCATGTCATGTCATGCCATGTCATGTCATGTACTGTCATGTCATGTACTGTCATGTCATGTCATGTCATGTCATGTACTGTCATGTCATGTCATGTCATGTCATGCCATGTCATGCCATGTCATGTCATGTCATGTCATGTCCAGTGCATAATATTGTTGTGTAAAGTTTTTAATAATTATTTTATGTAAATTAAAAGTACAAGACTAGAGTAACGCTACTTGATAAAGAAGAAATTTAAACACAAATATTTTAAACGGTGGAAAGGAATACTGACCAATCAGAAGCCAGAGAGGTTTGCAATGACCAATTAGAATCCAGAGAGGGTAGTAATGACCAATGAGGAGAGGTGATCGGGTCTGTCGTCTGAAGTTTAAACACAGCCGCCTCAGTGCTCGGAGGTGACAAGTCCAGTCTTTTGGTGTGTGTGTTTTAATCAGTGCCTGTAACAACAAGAAGACTAAGAGTGAACACTATTGAACAGTATTAACATGAGTGACTGTAGTGTTTAGTGATATATGAACAACTGATGAACAAACAGGAGAAGCGATGATTTAAAAGGATTAAATCACGGAAGTGTAACGGTCCACCGCGGCGATTTAAACTCCATAGAAAACGAGAACCTGACACCTGAGACCTGACGGAGGTGAGTTACCCTTTAATTAAGACAATTCTATAACCTGAATGGCACCTTTCAGAATATATATACTTTTTATAATTAAGACAGAGAAAAAATGTTTAATTACCTAACTGTTCTAGATAATTAGAATTTTTTTCAACTAGAGTGAAATATATAATAACTTTGATAATATTTATTGTCTTCTTCTGTTAGGGAAATGATTTCTTTCGGAGTTAAGACATGTATTATATAACATGACAAGACATGATAAATGAATGGGGCGCGAAAAAAAAATAGTTTCGAAATTACGCGAAATCTTGTGAAATTATTCGAAAAGTCAGTCCTGTATATAAAACCTTTCAGAATTAACTGCACAACGGTCCTGTTTATAGACACTTCCATTTACCTGTTACTTAGTCCTACAGTCTATGTAACGAGTAAACGGACTTACAGACAGTACGTGTTATATATTAATTCAAAAAACCATTATATATAACGACAAAAAAACCTGTCCCTCAGTGATCTTCACAATGGACGTGAAACTGCTGAGGCAACACATTCCATTTACATAGCAAACGTGTGAGAGCCACCAAGCATCTCCCTGTGTCTAGGAAAACAAGACTCCTGGACCAAGAAAATAGACTATTGTCGTGAAGAGCCGCCTCAGCACGAGCCACGGCGAGACTCAGCCAGATTTTGTTTACAGAAGAATATAAAAAAAAGATCCAGCTTAACAAAACCTATTAATTATGCTGCGCCAGACTCCTATATGACACATAATTCATTTTTAACTTAACGCTAAAGTTGTTCTCTTGATCCTAAGACTTACAACTTTTGACGCTACACTTGTTCCTCTTGACGCTATACTCGTTCCTCTTGACGCTACACTTGTTCCTCTTGACGCTACACTTGTTCCTCTTGATGCTATACTCGTTACTCTTGATGCTATACTCGTTCCTCTTGGTGCTATACTCGTTCCTCTTGACGCTATACTCGTTCCTCTTGATGCTACACTCGTTCCTCTTGATGCTATACTCGTTACTCTTGATGCTATACTCGTTCCTCTTGGTGCTATACTCGTTCCTCTTGACGCTATACTCGTTCCTCTTGATGCTACACTCGTTCCTCTTGGTGCTATACTCGTTCCTCTTGATGCTATACTCGTTCCTCTTGGTGCTGTACTCGTTCCTCTTGGTGCTATACTCGTTCCTCTTGGTGCTATACTCGTTCCTCTTGGTGCTATACTCGTTCCTCTTGATGCTATACTCGTTACTCTTGGTGCTATACTCGTTCCTCTTGGTGCTATACTCGTTCCTCTTGATGCTATACTTGTTCCTCTTGATGCTATACTTGTTCCTCTTGACGCTATACTCGTTACTCTTGGTGCTATACTCGTTACTCTTGGTGCTATACTCGTTCCTCTTGACGCTATACTCGTTCCTCTTGGTGCTATACTCGTTCCTCTTGATGCTATACTCGTTACTCTTGGTGCTATACTCGTTCCTCTTGGTGCTATACTCGTTCCTCTTGATGCTATACTCGTTCCTCTTGATGCTATACTCGTTACTCTTCATGCTATACTCGTTACTCTTGGTGCTATACTCGTTCCTCTTGGTGCTATACTCGTTCCTCTTGATGCTATACTTGTTCCTCTTGATGCTATACTTGTTCCTCTTGACGCTATACTCGTTACTCTTGGTGCTATACTCGTTACTCTTGGTGCTATACTCGTTCCTCTTGACGCTATACTCGTTCCTCTTGGTGCTATACTCGTTCCTCTTGATGCTATACTCGTTACTCTTGGTGCTATACTCGTTCCTCTTGGTGCTATACTCGTTCCTCTTGATGCTATACTCGTTCCTCTTGATGCTATACTCGTTACTCTTCATGCTATACTCGTTACTCTTGATGCTATGCTCGTTCCTCTTGATGCTATACTCGTTCCTCTTGGTGCTATACTCGTTCCTCTTGGTGCTATACTCGTTATTCTTGGTGCTATACTCGTTCCTCTTGGTGCTATACTCGTTCCTCTTGATGCTATACTCGTTCCTCTTGACGCTATACTCGTTCCTCTTGGTGCTATACTCGTTACTCTTGACGCTATACTCGTTCCTCTTGACGCTATACTCGTTCCTCTTGATGCTATACTCGTTACTCTTCATGCTATACTCGTTACTCTTGATGCTATACTCGTTCCTCTTGATGCTATACTCGTTCCTCTTGACGCTATACTCGTTCCTCTTGGTGCTATACTCGTTACTCTTGATGCTATACTCGTTACTCTTGAGGCTGCACTTGTTCCTCTTGATGCTACACTCGTTCCTCTTGATGCTATACTCGTTCCTCTTGATGTTATACTCGTTCCTCTTGATGCTACACTCGTTCCTCTTGATGCTATACTCGTTCCTCTTGATGCTATACTCGTTCCTCTTGATGCTACACTCGTTCCTTTTGATGCTATACTCGTTCCTCTTGATGCTATACTCGTTCCTCTTGAGGCTACACTCGCTCCTCTTGATGCTATACTCGTTCCTCTTGATGCTATACTCGTTCCTCTTGATGCTACACTCGTTCCTCTTGATGCTATACTCGTTCCTCTTGACGCTACACTTGTTCCTCTTGACGCTACACTCGTTCCTCTTGATGCTATACTCGTTCCTCTTGACGCTATACTCGTTCCTCTTGACGCTATACTCGTTCCTCTTGATGCTATACTCGTTCCTCTTGACGCTACACTTGTTCCTCTTGACGCTACACTTGTTCCTCTTGACGCTACACTCGTTCCTCTTGATGCTATACTCGTTCATCTTGATGCTACACTCGTTCCTCTTGATGCTATACTCGTTCCTCTTGATGCTATACTCGTTCCTCATGATGCTACACTCGTTCCTTTTGATGCTATACTCGTTCCTCTTGATGCTATACTCGTTCCTCTTGAGGCTACACTCGCTCCTCTTGATGCTATACTCGTTCCTCTTGATGCTATACTCGTTCCTCTGGATGCTATACTCGTTCCTCTTGACGCTACACTTGTTCCTCTTGACGCTACACTCGTTCCTCTTGATGCTATACTCGTTCCTCTTGACGCTATACTCGTTCCTCTTGATGCTATACTCGTTCCTCTTGATGCTATACTCGTTCCTCTTGATGCTATACTCGTTACTCTTGACGCTATACTCGTTCCGCTTGACGCTATACTCGTTCCTCTTGATGCTATACTCGTTCCTCTTGATGCTATACTTGTTCCTCTTGAGGCTACACTCGCTCCTCTTGATGCTAAACGCGTTCCTCTTGATGCTATACTCGATCCTCTCGACGCTATACTCGTTCCTTATGCTATACTCGTTTCTCTTGATGCTATACGCGTGCCTCTTGACGCTACACTTGCTCCCCTTGACGCTATACTCGTTCCTCTTGATGCTATACTCGTTCCTCTTGATGCTATACTCGTTCCTCTTGATGTTATACTTGTTCCTCTTGACGCTGCACTTGTTTCTCTTGACGCTGCACTTGTTCCTCTTGACGCTACACTTGTTTCTCTTGACGCTACACTTGTTTCTCTTGACGCTACACTTGTTCCTCTTGACGCTACACTTGTTCCTATTGATGCTACACTCGTTCCTCTTGACGCTACACTTGTTCCTATTGATGCTACACTCGTTCCTCTTGACGCTATACTCGTTCCTCTTGACGCTACACTTGTTCCTCTTGACACGACACTTGTTCTTGACGCTACACTACACTTGTTTCTCTTGACGCTACACTTGTGGTTCTGCTCCTTAAATCGTTACATGTTAAAGGAAGCGCTTGTAAAGTGACTCAGCAGTTTAATTCCGTGTAAGAGGAGGAGGAGGAGAAGGAGGAGGAGGCGGAGGAGGAGGAGGAGGAGGAGGAGGAGGAGGAGGAGGAGGATATTTCCGCTCGAGAGAAGGAGGATGAGGATACTACGTGCGAGAGGAGGACACATGTCTTGCTACTGGGAAAAGACGGAACATTGGCCGCGAATTCCCAGAGAGGTAAAACCTGCCACGGGGTGACACATAAGAATCGTAAAAAAAAAAACCAACAACACAAACAAACCCGCGACAAAACTACTTCCCCGTGACCCTTGTCCAGTAAAACAGGATGGTGACGAGAGTAGTGAACGCTGTGTAAATGTCGTCTCAATGACCAGACTACTTCGAAAGTCTGAAATATTCTCAAGAGTCAGGGAGTGAGGGGTGACCTACTTTGGTCCTGAGACTTAACGCGGATTATCAGGCTTGTAAACATGATTTTATCAAGAGGTGTGGTGCACGGAAGGTTATGTAGGTGTGTTTCCTCCTTCCAGGAATCACGTATGCTATCGTGTGTGTGTGTGTGTGTGTGTGTGTGTGTGTGTGTGTGTGTGTGGGTGCAGGTAAGGTGCGTCTGCTCGTTTTACCTGTCAATCATGATCCTTCAGACACTATAATACAGCCTACCCGCGCGGTGGAAGCTTCCTTCATGGCGTTTTAATCCTCAAGGGCGATTCACGGTCACAAGTTGACCTCGTTTAGAATGAATAATCGCAGTAAGACGCCGAACAGTACCTGAGGCAGCAGCAGTAGGTGTTGGGTGTAGGATTTATTTACACACCCAGGTGGATAGAGAAGGAGGAGGCAGTGTTTGTCGGGATGGGAGGAACGTTTGCTGGGAAGAAGAAGGCCGCACTTTAAGAAAAATGAAGTAACTTTTCATGAAGTTCTGTATAAACAATAAGGTCAAAGCGATGATTAGCTACTCCATCACACAGTGACTTAACAGGTTTATAGTAAATACCTGATATTTTGTAATACAGAAACAAATACTATTAACGCTTTAACATGGTGAATGCTCTTCAATTGACTATTGGCAGATGGGTAATGTGTGTTTGTAAATTTTTGCCAAGATGAAAGGTTACGGGGACTCCAGAGATGTAGTGAACATAACAGCAAATTTCTTCATGAGGAAGTTGCAAGAGAAGGAGGTAGGTGGGCTGGGGTGGTGAAGCAGCTGACGGATGTGAGGCTGGAAAAAGCACTTTCATGGGTGAAAAGCAGCCAGGCACCAGGAATTGGCATTTTAAAGGCTGAAATATTAAAGCTCTTGGGCGGATTGGGAAGTTGGAGGGATTGAGGCTTTCCTTTACAGGGTAAATCATGACGAATGCACATGTCAGGAAAAGGAAAACCATATAATTCTGCAGTTCAATATAAAATGTCCTATACCTTTAACGGATGATATACTGCCACTACCATGTGTGTTTGATCCTGTTGATAACATATTTAAACCAAGGAAAAACCTGCAATAGAGGCTGAAAACGGCCTTAAAACTGTAACAAATCATAGTACGTGAAGGATAATTACATATACTGTATGTGTGTTTTATTGATGTGCCGAGTAAATATTGCATTATGGCTGAGAAATAATGATTCAACAAGAACTGGAGGACTGGTTCTGACAGGTGAGAGAGACAGACCTGGCGTGAAGGCTTCAGTACAGGAGAGATAGATATTAGTATTCCAGGTATAGGAAGTCTTTACCGTGTTCAGCTGACTCACTCCTGGGACTTATCCTAAAGGGACTCTAGGCACAGATAAGCAAGGTGGAAATATATTAACTGGTACATATATATTATTCTTTCTCTTCTTCTTGTTCTTCTTTTCTCGCACGTTATCAGTTGACATAAATATCTGATGCATAGATAAAATGACTTGATTATAAAGTAATCCCTTGCCGAGGAAGGCAATTATGTTTGTGAGGGTTGGCAGCACTTACACTGATGGGGTCCTGTTCCGTACTTCATCAGCCCTCCCTTCCAACCAGACGCCAGAGAAGTTCACAGACACACACACAGACACACACACACACAGACACACACACAGACACACACACACACACACACACACTGCTGCCGCCGCTCAAGTTGTATCTTAGTTTATTGACTCACAGGAGTTAACTAAAGGTCGTGGACAAGTTGGATGGACCCAGACTGCGAGGAAAGGAGGTGTCGAATGGCCATATTTTTTCCTATTCTGAAGTCCGTATTGTAAAACCAACATCGGTACGGACTCTCAACAGAGCCTAGTCGTTCCATCTTTCCTATAACTCACCATGACATAGTTAAGGAAGTTATATCAAACGTATGGTAGTTCGTCTGGAGCCAACAGTGGTGACACTAAATGAGGTCCTGGTGAAGCTGGCACATATAGCAGATCGACAGGTTCACACACACACACAGTAGGTCGATAGGTTCACACACTGCAGGTCCCCGACAGGTTCACACACAACAGGTCGTCGACAGGATCACACACACAGTAGGTCGATAGGCTCACACACAGCAGGTCCCCGACAGGTTCACACACAACAGGTCGTCGACAGGATCACACACACAGTAGGTCGATAGGCTCACACACAGCAGGTCGTCGACAGGTTCACACACAAAGGTCGTCGACAGGTTCACACACACAGCAGGTCGATAGGTTCATACACAGCAGGTCGTCGACAGGTTTACACATAGCAGGTCGTTGACAGGTTCATACACAGCAGGTCGTCGACGTGTTCACATACAGCAGGTCGTCGACAGGTTCATACACAGCAGGTCGTCGACAGGTTTACACATAGCAAGTCGTTGACAGGTTCATACACAGCAGGTCGTCGACATGTTCACATACAGCAGGTCGTCGACAGGTTCATACACACAGTATCATTAAAAGTGAACCAAATGTTGAAGAAAAAAACACGTTTCCGTCACAAAGAAAATTGCCAAGAGCTACAAGGACGCCCCCCACCCCCCTCACAGCAGCAGCATCAACCAACTGATGAAAATTCTTTTACGTTGATCGGGGTCCAGTCAACGACCTTATTCACTCAGACCATTTTGATGCTACGCTCTGTCCCTTTACGTAACCGACGGTCTCCTGCCAAATAAGTCCAGTCGAGATCCAACAAGAAAACATCCAACAGACAGTTTTTTATCTTCTAGTGTTTTTCACATACTGTCTAGCTTGTTTAGTTCTGGACTGTCACCAGTGTTACGTAGAAAGGTGTAACACTGGTGCTAATAACCAAAAATATACCTAACACATACTCGTAGTACGATACATGTCACGCCTTCCTGCATGGGCACTGTAATCCTCGATAATTAAAACACAAAAAACGAATGAACAGGAGATAAAACACACACACACACACACACACACACACACACACACACACACACACACACGGTCTATTATCCTGAGAAGGAAAAGCTTGCTGTTTCTCTTCATGCTTGGCAGAAAACGTACACGACCACCTTACACACTCCCGGTGATCACCACACAGCTCAGCCGCTCTAAGAGACTGTCTCTTGTCTGCCAGGAACACCGACGACAGCAACAGCGAGGCTCACCCACCCAGACAGTTGCTGGAAATCGTGTTTACTGAAGAGGAAGTAGAGTTGGGTCTCCTTCAAAAGAAACTAACGAAGCTCCCACAGTGCACTTCTTCCTCTAATGGTGCAGATTAACCTTCCCCTCCTATGGTACACTTCTTCCCGTAATGGTGGAGGCGAAACTGTTTCTCGTATATTAAGTTCACCTATGGTATTTGGGGCACCACATGGCTTTATATATAGGACGTGGGATACCTATGTGATTAGTGATTATATGCGTATATATTTAATACAGGAACCTGATTTAGTAATAAGCATAAATTATTAGAATATATGACGCACTAAATGATAATATGAGTGTACAATGCCATAGAAGGATACTGTAAATATATATATATGACAATGATGGGGAAAAAAAGATATGATACGAGTATTTGATTTAGTAGGTGTCTAAGTGAACGAAACAAAAATGCCTCATCGTGAGAAAAAAGGCCTTCGTTAGCCCCCCAAAAAACAAAACAAAAACACAACGGAATTTTGTCTCAGGTAGCGTAAAACAATAATATCAACAAGAGCGAAACAAAAAGTTCCAGCGAGCTAAACGAAAAAAAAAAAAAAATTCTCGACCAGCAAAAAGAAATCTCATCCAACTAAGAAATTTCTCAGCGTGTGTCTCAGAGCCAGTGGGAGTTCCTTTCGCCAGTCAGCAGGACAGAGGGACGGACGGGCAGGCAAGTTGTTCATTAAGGCGGGCGAAGAAGACATCCATATACTTGGAAGAGAAATAAATTATAGCTCTAATTCAAAACAAATTTCCCATGGCTCGTCACTCTCCCTCTTTTGACGTACACGCTATGTGGCTTCCCTTTACGCTATGTAGCTTCCCTTTGATGATATTTAGCTTCCCTTCACGTCAAATAGTTTCCTCCTCACGCTACGTAGCTTTTCTTCTCGCTACTTTACTTTTTCTTGGCGTTGTTTTTATATCTCGTTCATCCAGATTAACTTAACGTTATATAGCTTCCTCTTACTCTAAGTAACTTCCCTCTCACGTTAAGTAGCATCATGCACTGTGCCCTTTAGCTTCTGAGTTTCCTTTAATGTTGCATAGCTTCTACATAAGCTCCTTTAACGCTGCATTCACGTTGTACTATTCTCTTCAACGCCACTTGACGCCTCTTCAAATTACATGGCGTAGATGAGACAGTGTGTGTGTGTGTGTGTGTGTGTGTGTGTGTGTGTGTGTGTGTGTGTGTGTGTGTGTGCGTGTGTAAAATAATAACACCTGTAATGCTTATTTTATTCAAACGTCTGGCTGTAGGCCTACGTACGGGTAAAATATATATTTCCTTACATGGAACTTGTGCATAAAATTCTAATACTGATTTTATCATTTCATTCTAATATCGACTTACGAGGGTTAGATAACCTTATTTATACCACCCATACCTGATAACACACACACACACACACACACACCAAAAGTATTACAATATTGATTAATTTCACTTAGAAAGAAGGAAAAAATATCAAATAGTTTTACGAATAGATTAAAAAAAGTCAAGAAAAGAAAATGCTTAAAATTATCTACAAATAAATAAAGTCTGCACAGAGAGAAGAAAAAAAGACGATGATAAATAAAAAAATAAAAAAATACGAATATAAACAAATTATAAACGTGAAACAGTGAGGGAAAAATATCTAATGTTTGTTCAGGAAAGGCGTGAGAAATATTCTTAATAAGTGAACGTAATGGAAGTTAAGGCTTAAAGTTTGGTAATAATGAATTAAGAATGAAGAAGAAGGAAAAAAACTCGAAACTTCCGCAGCACACTTGAGAAACTTTGTATAAATATCAAGAAAAACTGGATTACCTATAAAAAGTGAGATAATGATTAATAGAAGAGGAAGTAAGGAAACCGTAGAGAGAGATAGAAGAAAGATGTGAATAATTTAATCGTCTATTTGTTGTGTTCTTCTTTTGTTTTGAATTGTTTCCATTTTTGTACAACTATTTTTCTTCCTTTATTTAATATTAATTAATTTGGTTAGTTTTTTTTTTTAATAAATTATGTCATTTACAACGTTATTCTTATTTTCTTTGTTTACATGTGTTTTATTTTGTTTTTTTTATTTACACTTTTATCACTTTTAATTTGTTTTGTTTTTATATAATTTCATGTGACGTTAATTTACAACTTTGTATAATACGATTCTATATTTACCAGATGGCCTCTCTCTCTCTCTCTCTCTCTCTCTCTCTCTCTCTCTCAAAGGTAAATTTTGCATCACATGTTGCGCTTAAAGAGGGGCTGAAGGTGCTTGTTAGCTTAGGTTAGGTTAGGTTAGGATAGTTTAGGTTTAAGTTAGGTTTAAGTTAGGTTAGGTTAGGTTAGGATAGTTTAGGTTTAAGTTAGGTTTAAGTTAGGTTAGGTTAGGATAGTTTAGGTTTAAGCTAGGTTAGGTTAGAATAATTTAGGTTTAAGTTAGTTTAGGTTAGGTTAGGATAGTTTAGGTATAAGTTAGGTTTAAGTTAGGTTTAAGTTAGGTTAGGTTAGGTTAGGATAGTTTAGGTTCAAGTTAGGTTTAAGTTAGGTTAGGTTAGGATAGTTTAGGTTTAAGCTAGGTTAGGTTAGAATAATTTAGGTTTAAGTTAGTTTAGGTTAGGTTAGGATAGTTTAGGTTTAAGCTAGGTTTAGGTTAGTTTAGGTTAGGTTAGGATAGTTTAGGTTTAAGCTAGGTTTAGGTTAGTTTAGGTTAGGTTAGGATAGTTTAGGTTTAAGCTAGGTTTAGGTTAGTTTAGGTTAGGTTAGGATAGTTTAAGTTTAAGCTAGGTTTAGGTTAGTTTAGGTTAGGTTAGGATAGTTTAGGTTTAAGCTAGGTTTAGGTTAGGTTAGGATAGTTTAGGTTTAAGCTAGGTTTAGGTTAGGTTAGGTTTAATTAGGTTAGACTAGCTGACTGATGACCTCTGGAAATCAGTGAAGGGTAAAACATGCATTAACATTTTGTGGACGATGATAAATTATGCTATAACTCTCTACGGGCAAATTATTTCAGCTTTTAGTCATTAACGGATTAAACCATTGAGTTAAATAATTAATATTTTCTCTTTGAAATGTGATAAGGGTATATACTGTACAGTGTAGATACAGTCATGACAGCAGACAGTGTAGATACAACCATTACAGCAGACAGTGTTGATACAGCCATTACAGCAGACAGTGTAGATACAGCCATGACAGCAGACAGTGTTGATTCAGTCATGACAGCAGACAGTGTTGATACAGCCATTACAGCAGACAGTGTAGATACAGCCATGACAGCAGACAGTGTTGATACAGCCATTACAGCAGACAGTGTTGATACAGCCATTACAGCAGACAGTGTAGATACAGCCATGACAGCAGACAGTGTTGATTCAGTCATGACAGCAGACAGTGTTGATACAGCCATGACAGCAGACAGTGTTGATACAGCCATTACAGCAGACAGTGTAGATACAGCCATGACAGCAGACAGTGTTGATTCAGTCATGACAGCAGACAGTGTTGATACAGCCATGACAGCAGACAGTGTAGATACAGCCATGGCAGCAGACAGTGTAGATACAGCCATTACAGCAGACAGTGTAGATACAGCCATGACAGCAGACAGTGTTGATACAGCCATTACAGCAGACAGTGTAGATACAGCCATGACAGCAGACAGTGTTGATTCAGTCATGACAGCAGACAGTGTTGATACAGCCATGACAGCAGACAGTGTAGATACAGCCATTACAGCAGACAGTGTAGATACAGCCATGACAGCAGACAGTGATGATACAGTCATGACAGCAGACAGTGTAGATACAGCCATTACAGCAGACAGTGTAGATACAGCCATGACAGCAGACAGTGTAGATACAGCCATTACAGCAGACAGTGTTGATACAGCCATGACAGCAGACAGTGTAGAAAAAAAAATATGGAACAACAAAAAAGTAGAATTATTAGTGAATCAGTGGAAGTAGATATATGAGAAAAGAAAGAGTGAGAGAAATAACGTGGATGGGGCGGGTGTACCAATGAGGAATTAATGAGTTTGTGTCAGTATTCTGGTAGTGTGAGGTCAGGTATCAGTGAGAGAGAGAGAGAGAGAGAGAGGGGGTCAAAGGTCACTCTTGTATTATTCCTCCGTCCATAGCTTCGATTGTTGTTATTGTTATCCCATCAAGGTCCCAAGGCCCCACTGTCGTCAATTCGTCCTGTGTGCTGCTATCTTTTCAAATCACTGTTTTGTTTTGTTAACTGAGGTGTATGTTACCATCCTAGCTATGGCGTGTAACATGGTAGCGCCCGTGTTAAAAAAAAGAGACTTAACACGAAGAGAAGATTCAGTAGATCTTGTTATCTTCCGTTGACAGCGTCCACCTCTCCTCGTCCTCAATATTTCCCAGCTCTAGAGGTTGACCTGACAGTTCAATCATTGCTTTTATTTTATTTTATAGTCATTAATGGTGTATATTATTTTATTTATATCTTTTCATAGTTTACTTTATTCATTTGTTTATTTATTTGTTAACTTAAGAGATACACCGTTATAATCTTTGGTCTCTCTGATGTAGAGGTTAAGTGAGTGATTATGTATGTTCAGATTATAAGGTAAAACGTAGATGAGTAATGCCACACTTACCTCATCCTAAGTTGAAACCACATTAGTGTACTGAGTCCTCGGCAGATTAGCAAATTTTCTTCGAATCCTGGAATATTCTATTTACATTTTCCCGATAATTTGATTTTTTTTCTCTTAATTGTTTACCTCTTCTAGATCAATGACATTATTTATTCTTCTGATATACATTTTTTTTCATCGATCTTTACTCAAGGATATTTTGCTTTTGTCTTTCTCAATTCCCCATTACTGTTCCTTCCCGTCGGTAACTTAATGCTTCTATTCATTTGCTTAATCCCTCACACCATGACCAAAGTTCCCTCCTTCTCTTCCTCTTGTTCTTCTTCCTGTTCTTCCTCCTCCTCTTCTTCCTTCTCTTCCTCTTCCTCCTCTCAGTATTCATTAATCTCTCTCTAAGTGGAGGAAACGACACTTAATTCGCTCCACTTTTCAGAAACATTGGTGCGGACCTTAACAGCCTCTCACACCAGGACTATCTCTCCCCCCTCTTACAACACTTTATCATCGTGTTTCTCTCTCCTCTACATCATTTTTTTAGGTGAACTTATCCTTGTTGTTTAGCTTCACAAGGAATATCCTATCTCTCTCTCTCTCTCTCTCTCTCTCTCTCTCTCTCTCTCTCTCTCTCTCTCTCTCTCTCTTACACGAATCACAAAAAAAAAAAAAAAATATTTCCTCCCCAACCTGGAGTAGAGCCTCTCCACCATTTAATCGTCTTCACACTCTCCTTAAATCCTTCCTACGTGTTCCAGCACCTACAGGACACTGATCCACTCGCCCAAGAGGTGGTGTGGAGAGGAAGAGGCGGTGGCGACCTGAGAGAGACACACACACACACACTCAGCTTTTAGAATTTATTCCGTGGTTGGGTTAGGTTAGGTTAGGTTAGATTAGGTTTACAGTTTCCAATAACTAATTTTTTTCTGGCACAGTTATAATAGCATTTCATATATATATACAGTATATATATATATAGATAGATAGATAGATTGATATTAATATTGTCCTCTCAACTGTGGTCATTTTTTCTCCCTATATATGCATATCTCCAGGTCACCACAGAGCTCAGTAGCCAGTGACTTTCTCCATGTCAGAAAAAATTATACGTGTATTACTCGACAGGTGTTAAGTGAAAGCCTTAGTGCATTGCAAATTTTCCCAGTACATGAACTTCATTAAGGCATCTCTCTCTGTTGACATTCTTGATGGATCGTGTTAACATATTGGTGCTGATGTTTTTGTTTTTATTTATTTTTTTTGCTGCAGTTAATGGCGTTGTTTTTGACATTGTTTTTCATCTTTTGTTGAGTTTGTTTTATTTTTGTTATTTTCCTGAGAGAGAGAGAGAGAGAGAGAGAGAGAGAGAGAGAGAGAGATGTGGGGGAGAAACAGTGAGATAAATAAAGAGAGAAAGAAAAGAGAAAGAAATAGACCGCGAGAGAAAGAAATTAAAAACAGACAGACAGAGAAGAAAAAATCACCCTTTTTTTTTTAGTAGTTAGTTACATTTATTTATACTTCCCCAGCTAACCTTTGTACCTCACGTCACTTCACGTCACTTCACGTCACCTCATCTCACCTTACCTCACCTCACTTCACCTCACCTCATCCATCAAAACATCCTAAACTGTATCATGTCTATCCCTTCACCACTGTAAACTCGCTATTTGGAAGTGACGAACACACAGGGTCTGGGTTAGCGTGAATTTTCATGTACAGTCCCCTTCACTAGTGCGTTTACAGGGGCTCGTCATGTAAACATTCCACAAATCATTATTTTTGAGATATTTGTTTTAATATTGTTTTAATTTGATTCCATTATATGTTTATTGTTGTGAGTTTCCTTCTGTCGAATGTAAACAAATACAGGCTGTCACACTGTACAAGATCTGACGAGCCCCTGTAAACGCACTAGTGAAGGAGACTTTACTTTACGAGTGACAGATATATGGTGAATAATGTATGTACTGTTGGTAAATATCTCTTTTTTTGTATGTCTGTCTGTCCTGTTTTTACATCTCTCTGTTTCTGTCTCTCCCTCTATCTCTTGAATATAATTTACACTAATTAGGAATAATGGACCAATTAAACCTTAAAATGCAATTGGACTTTTTTGCCAAACCGAAAAAAAAATATTATATTTTTTTTATATTTTTATTACCCTAACTTAATTTTCATCGTCTGGCCATTTTTTTTATATTTTTATTACCCTAACTTAATTTTCATCGTCTGGCCATTTTTAAATATGAAAAATGTACACTAATAATTTCTATTTATTATTGTTCAGAAAGACAATTATTATTATTTTGTTGGAAAGATAAAAAAAACCTGGTAGGGTCAATGTCCTTTCATTATTTTGGTGAACTCATTATCATATTAAAAGCAACGATGAAAATGTTATTACAGTATACACATTTTGCTCAGTGTAAATTTTATCATCACTGCAAAAAACGGACACTATTTTTTTTTTTTTATAAAGAGTGACTAAAAGTGCTCTACTATGTTAAAAAAATGGGCTTACAATATTTGACCTTTTTAGACAGTCACATTCAAAGCTAATGAACTTCCCAGGTTCTTTGTGGTTATCATTAAAGCTCACAATACCTGTATATGGAAACATCATAAAATTTTAACATAACATCATATAAAGTTTCTTAGAGCATTTTTTTCACTTTGATGAAGACCATGAAACCCACATATGGATTTATTACACAACATGCATCATAATAATTCATATCACCTGTCAATAAAATGTTTACAAACTTCAGGATATCAAGAAGTTTGTTGACATGACTAATAAGTTACTGACCTGAGCTTCATTATGTAATTAGTCAACTCTGAGTGTCATGTTAATCCATTCATGTTTGGTTTAACCCTTTGAGGACGATGGTTTAACCCTTTGAGGACGATGGTTTAACCCTCCAGTACTCATATATATTATATAACTGATTACTACATTACAAAAAGTCTCTCTCTCTCTCTCTCTCTCTCTAAGAAAAACACCTTCCCTCTCACACACACGCTGGTACTGAGGTCATTCTAGGAAGCACATCGTCGTTCCCTCATGGCCTCACGTCCCTCCAGCAATGTGTTGTCGAGGCAGCGGTCGTGTGTCACTGTTATGGTCGACACCCGCGATATATCCTCCGTCGACCCGGGAGATGCTGGGGGCGTGTGGGCGTACAGTAATGTGTTTCTCCTCTTGCCCACGGGAGAGACTCTAGGTGTTTGTAGGTGTTATATCTCTCTCTCTGTCTCCTCCTGTTCACGGCTGGGAGACTCTAGGGGTGTATGGGTGCGTGTCTCTCTCCTGGCCACGTCTGAGAGACTCTGAGGGTTGTTCGTGTCGTGTCTCTCACTTGGCCACGCATGAGAGACCCCATAAGGGTTAGTGTCTCGGTAGTGTCAGCCTTTAACAATATCAACAACCAACGCCATAGTTTCCAATGAGCGATGGAGATAAATTAATTTGATTTAATGAGATACAGCGATAAGTTCCTGAGTAAATATAACCCAGGTGTGTCAATCTACCTTTTTCCCGTGTAGGTGTTGCCGGGAGTGACAGGTTACAGGGATAGAGGTTTAATGAACAACAAATACTCTGCTCCAAAATGTTAAATAGGACATGTTATGATATCTCTCAGGTCTTGACATAAGAAATGGAACGAGTTTATTTCTTGTTTTGTACTTGTCAACGATGGGACATTGTCTTCCTTCTGGCAGATTTATCACACTCCTTTATGACTGTTTATTTTTTTATCAAGGGCGAAACGACGAGAATAAAAAAATGGTTAGCTTCATAGATATTTATTTCTCGGCAAATCTACTGCTACTAAAGGCGCTGTCCCTTGTGCATATATCATCTGCTCTTTCTCTCTCTCTAACCGTGGCTATCTTAACACTGTAGTTGACCTCGCTACTAAAACAACTTGAACTACAAAACGAAATGTCGCGCTTGGACTACCAGAAAGTCAGCTCATCGCTACTCCAGAATTTTTGTGTCACCAGGCCAATGAAATCTGCTGTCAGTCAGGCTGGAAACATGACATCACAACACCCACGATTCAGAGTTAGCGGGAATACAGTCACGATCCATCAGAGGTGGTGAGATAGCGATGTAGTGGTGTTGTAATGGTGATGTAGTGATGTGATGATAAAGGGTGATGCTTTGGTGATGTGGTGGTGATGTTGTGGTGATGTTGTGATGATATTTATATAACTTCTTCCAGGTACTTTTAGTTTTGAAGCTGGTAAATGCTTTTTTTAATATCATTTATTGAAAGAACGAAGTGAAAGAATATACAAAGAAAAATGGAACCAACTAATCGACAATACACAGGTGGACAACTGAACACCTCCTCCCCCCCCCCACCCCACACCCTCCCCCCTCCCCCCTCCCCCCTACCCCCCTCCCCCCTACACCCCCCTCCCCCCCACAGAAGCTTTTTGGAGCAAGGTGGACCTAAACAACAAGGATAAGAACACCAGAAGGAAAAGAAAATAATGTAGAGGAGAGAGAAACACGATGATAAAGTGTTGTAAGAGGGGGAGAGAGATAGTCCTGGTGTGAGAGGCTGTTGAGGTCCGCACCAATGTTTCTGAAAAGTGAATCGAATTAAGTGTCGTTTCCTCCACTTAGAGAGAGATTAATGAATACTGAGAGGAGGAAGAGGAAGAGAAGGAAGAAGAGGAGGAGGAAGAACAGGAAGAAGAACAAGAGGAAGAGAAGGAGGGAACTTTGGTCATGGTGTGAGGGATTAAGCAAATGAATAGAAGCATTAAGTTACCGACGGGAAGGAACAGTAATGGGGAATTGAGAAAGACTACTACTACTACTACTACTAATACTACATTTTTTTTTTTTTATAATACGTGGCCTCCAGCCTCCCCCAATAGCCACACCTTCGCCACCATTTAATTACCATAATATTAAATATCCTAATACATAAGAAGATATCCTATCTGTGTTAAATTAGTTGAGCCGCAGATCTATGCGGCATTCAGTGACTGTAGCCTCATAGTCAATATCTGCAGCAGTTGTCGGAGTTGGGGCAGAAGCTCTCGTTCCCCTGAGGCAGAGCAAAGCCGACCGAAGGAGAGAGAAAGACAGTCGACATCTCATCCAGGCTGTAACATAACTTCTGGGCTGCTGCTTCTGTTCGGAGATCACCTCCGCGAGTCTGGCGTAGAAACATCTTGCACTTGGTCCCATCCCACCAGAGGTTGTGAACACTAGAGGAGTGAAGCTTCCTTGATCAACATTTTGAATTCTCTCCCCATATGCCCTTCTCTTGTCGTTCTCGTTCCTCCTATGCGCAGCATCGAGAGCTAGGTTACGGTGACATGCGGCCATGGGATCAAAAATCCTGATGTCGAAGAAAGCTCGCTGTCCCCGTGTCCAGAATTCTCGAGCACTGACGTCCACACGGGCTTCGTTAGATGTGTTTGAAGTCCTGTGTTGGAAGATCTCACCATCCAATGGAAGGAGGGTCGGTTCTACCATGACATCACGGCAGATTTCCTTCAACATATTTGCTGTGAGATCCCTTACCTCGTCATGCCTCATGCATATGAAGCCCCCCTTCTTGCAGACCATGGCGTGATCGCCATCATAGGAAGAGCCACACACGCATTGGGAGGGCAAACCTTCTACTGGCCGACCGTACCTTAGAGCAATGGCATCTGTAAATTCTTGTTTGTTAAGGCTGAAACCATTTGCCCTTATCGGTAACGTAGTTAACCAGTTCGAGGCGCCCACCTCCTGCTCTATAGCTACTACTACTACTACTACTACTACTACTACTACTACTACTACTACTACAAACAATAATAATAATACACAAGCATACATATTTCCACGGTCATGGATCAAGTCCCCCCCCTCCCCCCTCCCTCCAACAAGCACCTTCAGTTTCTCTTTAAGTGTAATTTGCAGCAATGTAAACAATATGATGTTGAAGTTGTAGGTTAGGTTAGGTTACGTTGCCTTGTCATCTAAATCAACACAGGGGCGAAGATTAATACCATCATCGTATATGTGATATAAAATTTATCATCAAGAGAGAGAGAGAGAGAGATATATTTTTTTCATACATAGAAACTCAAGTTATTAAATGAAATACAACTAAGAATTTATTTACGTTGAATAAAATATCTTACGAAAATATATTAATATATACGGTAATATATTTTTCTACATAACCGATGGTAGTGTAAATATCCATTATCAATATATGTCAACATAAATTTCCCTGCCACTTTTCCTCTATTATCAAAAGGTTTTTACCATAAATATTCCCCCTTACAAGATAATATATGAAGATCTATCTCTCCCGTCGAAAACAAACCAACCAAAAATGACATCAAGAGAATACCAAGACTCTATCGTTAATGAGAGATACTATCAATGTTTTATAATTAGTGAAATGATTAACATGAGAATCGCTGAAAGTTTCTGTTCCGGAGCTTTAGAAATACTTGGTTAACCTCGAGCGTATTCAGGAAGTCCTAATTTACATAGGAATGGATACTGTATTGGATTAGTGTATCCTATACTTAGAAACTTCGCTGTTGCTTGTCACAAAATAGACTTTGGTGTATTTCAGAGAGAGAGAGAGAGAGAGAGAGAGAGAGAGAGAGAGAGAGACGAGAGAAAATGGCAAATCATTCTCAGTCAGTCCGACATTCAATCAGTTTAATAGTTTGTCAGTCACCAAGTCATTCAATCATTCAGCAGGTTAGTCACTTAGTTATTTAGTCATTCAGTAGGTCAGTCACTTAGTCAGTAATCAGTTAGTCAGTAAACCAGAGATACTTTACAATGATTTGCTTAACGGAGCTTCGAAATATATCCACACAGGCGACATCACAAACCCAAACTCTCAACAATGACAACTGACTCCAGACGACCATGGAATTTGCATTTAAATTTACCATCAAGGAACAGGTGGTTAGTCTTTACCTGCACACAGTGGCTGGTAAAAGGTGTGTGTGTGTGTGTGTGTGTGTGTGTGTTTTAATATGTTTAATTTGTAATGAAGAAACGCGACGGTCAAATCAAATATTCACCAGGTTTTCTAAATTTTCAAAAAGATTCGTTTACTAATTTTGTTCAGGTGTGAGGATAAAGGTTTGTATGTAGTTGTATTTAAGGGACTAATTTAGAAGTTTTGTTGTTATTTCGTATTTATGTGGTTCAATTAAGTGATAGTTTTAGCGTGATGTTGTTTTGAGAGCATATATGTGTTTGTCGAGAAGATGTTATTTATATGTATGTATGTATGTATGTATTAATATGTGTGTATGTATGTAGGAGATGTTGATGGTGTGTTTATGTGTGTACAGGAGACGTTAGTAGTGTTTATGTGCACACAAACACACTACAAACGTCTCCTGGACATACACATAAACACTATTAATAACTCCTGTACACACATAGGCTCTAAAAACAGTATCATGTCACTTTAACCCTTGAAATGTACCCCTGAGCTGCAGCCATAAAGATCATGTTTAAAATCACCATTAACTTACCTTAACACTCTACCGTAACTCAGTACTCAGTAACTCATAACACAGATGTACTAAAGTATGGACCACACTAGTACTTACATGCGTCTGTAGGCCAAACATGTGTCTTAATATCCCCGCTTATGAGCTCCACTTACACCATCGCCCACACTCTAGCTGACTCACCGAGATAAACGAGGACATTAACATCGCTAATACCATAAGGACATTTACCTAAGCATCCTTACTGAAACACCACTCGCTAAACCACTCGCTAACACACGAAGGTAGAAGCGTTCTCTAACTTGGAGGAATCCCAGATAATAACTCAACACCATCTAGGTCACTGCTGGCGCACTTATCTATCTCAGTAGGCAATAACCGAGTCCTCGTCTAGACTTGCACCTGATCAATGCTCGTCACGACTGCTTGTGTAGCCAGGTATAAATACCGTAATGTTGACTGAGGTGTTTCTCGTATACCGGGAGATGGTGGTAAAATTATTAAGATTCTAGAGAAGAAAGTTGTAATAATTGATGAAATATATATGAATATGACTTCATGAACGAGTATTTGGGGCAGTTTCATCTGGTATTCAGTCTCAAAAAAAAAAATCAACCAAGATCTCTTTTCGTCAATGTTAAACCCTCAGGCAGAGTCGTACTTCCCTGCCTCATTAAACCTAATTTTGAGGACTAGAGTGAATGCTTGTGAGGACTGATGCCATTGAGTCATTTTGATGTGAATTTGAATGGAAATAATCCCTTGAGTACGATGAGTGAACCCCTTGAGTACGATGAGTGAATCCCTTGCGTATGATAGCTTAATCTCTCGAGTCCAAACGCTATCTGTAATTTTATTTTATATTTTGTTCTGTTATTCTTAGAGCGTATTTTTCCAACAGTCTATATACAATCGGACTTCAATATACGTCACAAGATGTCACTAGTTTGGAATCGAAAGTCATCGTAATCAAAGGTTAAGTCATCGTGGTCACTAGGGTACTTCACAGTCCATTAGTCAGAATAACTGTAAGAAATAAACTTAGCACTATCTTGACAATAACATAATGAACCTACCTTGATCCTCCAGTTAATTAATAGACAGATCAAATCCTACCTGTAAAAATTATGCCGTTTTTCACTCAACTTAAAACCCATTCTCTTCATATTATTATTCTATTAATATACAGAAATAACATGAAAACTAATAACAAAATATAAAAGGTGGAATTCTATTTTTCATTTGAGTTATATTTATTTTCATACCTGTCTATTAAGAACGACACACAGGTAAGACTAATTAATTCCATTACAAAATCGTAACAATAGTGAAATACACTTCAGACATTTACTTGTGTTTTAACTAAGATATATTTTCCTAAACTCGCCAAAAATGGAAGAACAATAAAATAAAGTGAAATCAATTGTTACAAATGTGTTAGATCTTACTCTCCGTTCCTTCAATAAAATGTTGAGAAATTGAGAAAAGGTTTGGGTGAAAAAGGGAGGAGAGGGAGAGAGGAACAGGAGGGAGGGGGAAAGGGAGAGAAGGAGGGAGGGGGTGCGTTGGTGGCCACGGTGGTTTGGTGGCCACGGTGGGTTGCTGGCCACGGTGGGTTGGGGGGCTACGGTGGGCCACAAAGGCACTCCACTGAAAGGTTGGAAAAAAGCATAGAAAGAGAGAGAGAGAGAGAGAGATTATTTTCGTCTTTCTTGCTCCTCTTGTTATTATTTTTACCAATTTCCTCGTCACTTAATTAATGAAGTTCGGGTGATTCCTTAGGTTCTCTCATACCTGCGTCTGATGAAAGTCGCAGGGTAACAACAGGAGAATGACGAAGGTGTGTTAATTTGTTGGAGTAAATGGGATTGACTGTGTGAGTAATGGTGAAGAATGAATAGACTTCAATTCTACCTTATGGGATTATTATAGTTTTATTCTACACACACACACACACGCACACACACACACACACACACACACACACATACACACACACACTAGTCCTGATAGATCCACAGGTGACATTGAAGCTACTGATGCCAGCCCATATTCTGACAGGATGTGACACTGCCATCTCTCGAGTATTGACGTAGCTAGAGTTGTGAAAAAGGTTGGGAAGGGTTATCATTTATACCAACTTTAGAAAACTTATCTCGGTTATCTCAGTTGTTATCGCTGAAACTGTACCATTGTATCGTGTTATGGATCTTTGGTTGTTTTTGATGTGAGGTTATCCAAAATGCCCAGACCTCAAGCTTACTAGTGCCTCCATGGTGAAGTCTTTGCCTCTCCACTACAGAAGCATTTCAAGCATTCTAAGAACATGCATTTAGATCATAATACAGTTGCATCAAATTTACTTCTACCAGACCACTACCATGAAATGTGTCACTAACGCCAGATGAAATACTGAAAATGATAAAGTGCGAGTGTTCTTCTGCACAGCCATGTATGACAATGTGACTACAACATAATATAACGTATATACGACTCTCACACTGCACTCCTTATTCCAAGCATATATAATATACGTCTCTAGGATTAATACCTAAGTTAAACAAAAAAAAAACAGGGAATAAACCAATGAATTCTGTCTGATTTATTCGACTGTGATTGATCTTAAAGAATAAACTAGATCTGGCGAGCGACCGTCACTAAAACGAATGGGTACGTCAGAGGCAGGTGTCAGACGGCTGTTCGGCACCGGCTGTGTAATGATGGTTGTGAGATGGCAAAGAGAGAAACGAGAGAGAGAGAGAGAGAGAGAGAGAGAGAGAGAGAGAGAGAGAGAGAGGTAAATTAAGAACCGGTGTGGGTATTGTAATGATACGTGTTGTGGCCATTGGACTATTTACTAATACACAACTACCGGACAAAACTTCCACCACAAAACTACCGGACAAAACTCCCAACACACAACTACCGGACAAAACTTCCACCACACAACTACCGGACAAAACTCCCAGCACAACTATCGGACAAAACTCCCAGCACACAATTACCGGACAAAACTTCCACCACAAAACTACCGGACAAAACTCCCACCACACAATTACCGGACAAAACCCCCCAGCACACAATTAGAGGACAAAACTCCCAGCACACAACTACCGGACACTCTTACTAACAACAATTTCCTGAAAAATGTTTCCAGCAGATAATTACAACCTGACTTAATTATCGGCATCCTACTCCCGGCCAGTTGATGCAGCCACTCTAGACCATTACCAAGTGTTTACTCTTCTGTGCCTCTAGACAAATACTGCCACACAAGTACTGTCACACAAGTACTACTACACAAGTACTGTCACACAAGTACTACCACACAAGTACCACTAGTCCACCACACAAGTACTGCCACACAAGTACTGTCACACAAGTACTACTACACAAGTACCACTAGTCCACCACACAAGTACTGCCACACAAGTACTGTCACACAAGTACTACCACACAAGTACCACTAGTCCACCACACAAGTACTGCCACACAAGTACTGTCACACAAGTACTACTACACAAGTACTGTCACACAAGTACTACCACACAAGTACCACTAGTCCACCACACAAGTACTACCACACGAGTACTACCACATTAGTGTATATGTGTTTGTGTGTGTTTATGTACAGTTATTCACCTACACATATCACTGGTGTTTTTCTCTGCTGATATTCCTTCTTATAATTTTTTAGTTTTAGCTAAATTTGATACTAAAATTACTTTTTTTCACTGAATTTTATACGAAAATTATTTACACTTATAGAATTTATATTTCTTATAATCTTTAACTGATATTTAAAAAGAAAAGAAAAAATATCAGTCAAATTTAGTAGAAACTTATGTACAGTAAATTATTATTATTGTCGTATAGACGTCATCAATATTTAAAGACACTTTTGGAGGACCCGCTACTTAGATGTTTCCTCATAAACGTCCAAATTTCTTACAGAATTTTAGATGAACCTTGTCAGTGCTTTAAGACAGCTCCAGTGAAGAAAAAAAAAAACGTATATTTCTCAGTTCCGTGTTGTACTGAGTGGGTCACAGTGGGTACCTAGCGGACGAACCAACCCACCACGTGCTTAACACTCAGAACCTGTCTGTCTGTCTGTCTGTCTGTCTGTCTTTCGTAACCCGGTAAAGACATCTTGACTCTTCGCACATACTGTATCAGCACAAGATCTCTGTCTGTTTGTGTGTTTATGCACCTGTCTGTTTATCTGATTGGATATCTGTGTGGCTGTCACGTGCGTTTGTATGTCTGTCTGTTAGTTTGTTGTCTATCTGTTTGTCTGTGTATTTGTATGTCTGTCTGTTAGTTTGTTGTCTATCTGTTTGTCTGTGTGTTTGTATGTCTGTCTGTTAGTTTGTTGTCTATCTGTTTGTCTGTGTATTTGTATGTCTGTCTGTTAGTTTGTTGTCTATCTGTTTGTCTGTGTGTTTGTATGTCTGTCTGTTAGTTTGTTGTCTATCTGTTTGTCTGTGTGTTTGTATGTCTGTCTGTTAGTTTGTTGTCTATCTGTTTGACTGTGTGTTTGTATGTCTGTCTGTTAGTTTGTTGTCTATCTGTTTGTCTGTGTATTTGTATGTCTGTCTGTTAGTTTGTTGTCTATCTGTTTGTCTGTGTGTTTGTATGTCTGTCTGTTAGTTTGTTGTCTATCTGTTTGTCTGTGTGTTTATGTCTCTCTGCATAAAACTGACACAGAGTGAAGTTAATATTTAAATCTTAATTATTTTGGTTAACTTTATCTAATTATGGACGAGTTATTGAAATGTCAGTAAATTCATGTAATTACTGTTTCACTCAGGGATTTTACGAAATTACTCGAATTTTTAAGAATTCCATGAAATTATTGAAATGATGTCTTTATTTTTCCACCGTCTTAATGAATTACTTTAAACAATTTGTTGAGTCTACCACATCATTCGTGTCGTGCTTCCTAATACACGTATACATGAAACACCAAGTTGTTGACATAAGTGTTACTTGTCGTCTAGTTTACCTACAGTCTGTATAACACACTAGTACAACACTCAAGAGTATAAAGGTAATGTTATATAGTTTGTTTATTACGTTGGTAGGTCTGCCTGGTGGACGTCTTAGTAAGCGTTGTTTTAAAAATAATAAGTTTTGTTGTCACTTGTTAACGATATATGACGATTTATTATATTTGTGTTTTATCTCATTATTATGTGTTTTATTTTTATTTTATTCATTTTATAAACTGAGTTAAACAAAATAAGAACCAAATAGTCAAAGTTTGTTTACAGTTGACAGACACTTTGAGACACTCACGAGGACAGAGTTTGGAAGAGTTGTTTCAGAGGTTCATGACCAGCGGTGATGTGTTCCTTACAATGAACTTATTCATATGGGATAACAGTTCTTATAATTAGAAGAGTAAAGCTTTCTTATGTACATACATTAATTTAGGTAAAAAAATTAAAAAGTAATTACACAGGTTCTAGATCAGCGAACGGGTATTTCGTAATTTCAAAGAGACAGACACAATCGAAGTCTTCTCACAGTAATGAAACAAGTTCATCCAGTCCCATGAAGCTTCGACACCTGCTTCGAGATGTGTTATGAATCAGTGTCCTGAACCACGACGGTTAGTTTAGTTGCTGCTGTCGTGGTGATAACAAGTGTTACATTGATGTTATAAAGTGTCGTCGGTGGTGAAGGAATATATTATCAAGAGGTAAGTGGTGGTCAATAAGTGTATGTGTTAAGGTTAATGAGTTAATATGAGGATGTACAGTGAGGATGGTGTTGTTGTGGGCCGGAGCTGACTCGCCCCATAACACAACCAACTGTTAAGGCTCTATAACATAACCTTATTCCCCTTCACTACAAACTCTTACCCATCACTCCACGGAAAACACAAATAACATAACACAAAGACTTAATTGGCGGAATACATGACATATTGTTATGGTTAAATGGGAAATAATCAAATTTGAGGTCTGTGTTTACAATATGGCGTCTCGGTACACCAGTTGGCAGTGAAAAACATTAGAAAGAACTATAGATGTTTTCTTAAAATTGGTTAAATTATTTTAAATGCGATTAAAACATTATCTTATTCAGGATTGATACATCAAGTGAGTATTAGAATCATTTAAACTTTATTGGAAATGCATTACCTCAGTCTCTTCTGTCCTCTCCCACCTAATAAATATTTTTCCTTTAAACAAACACATTATTAAGATCCTTTCAATATATCATGTGGTATAAATGGCGACTTTATCCAAAACATTTACCCCCAAAATTATCGAAGTAAACCAGGATGGAAGGTTAATCTTATTTTTTTTCTCCAGGTTGATGGAAGTTAACAGCTCCCCAAAGGACACACTATAACACATCCCACTTCAGGTATGTGCAAGTCAGTTTTATACAGTTATCATATGTTTTTGTATTTGCTCGAGAGTCTTGCGTCTTCACTAAGTTTCTGTTACCTTCCGTGTTGAAGATCGGGATAACGTTTTTCTGTGTTAACTCACTCAAGGGAACTTTCTCGATCCAGTGATTTTCTAGATAGTGACTTGAGCATATCATTAATTCAATCAACTTCCGGAGCTTTGAATTCTTTTACGCCATTATTACAGTCATGATATTTTAGTTATTTTCCATTCCAGTATCATATATCCTCTTAGAACTTACATGTTTCCCGGTGTTTCTTGTGACTACCAATATCAGGCCCAGCTTGAATCGCAATAAGCAAAAGTAATATTTCATTGTACTTTTTGCAATATAGGACTGAATCTGGATCCAATCAGATGTTGGTGATCCTTCCTGGAATGAGGAGGACGTCTCTTAGTTATCTGGTTCTTCCTTTATGACATTCCTCTAGTTTGTTATGGTCTTCCTCTCTCATGCGATAGTAGTTATAGTAAGTAGAGCAGCAATGATGATGATGATATAACCAACTCCAGTGTGTGGCTGGGGTCAGTGTCTGTCAAGGTATTCAGCTGAGCGAGTGGAACGTTGTAGTTTTTCCATTATTGTGCACTTAGATGCATTAGTCACAATGGCAAGCATGAACTTCACATACTTTCCTTGTGGCCGCTCTAAATGCCTTTGGTCTTACGATGATTAAAGTTGTTCTACATAAAAATTTCATCTAAAAATAAATAGTTAATGAATTTGTCATAAAGGTGATTTTACAATGAAAAAGTCGTGGCATAGTCCTGACTGTACAACACACCCTCTATGGCTAGTCAATCTTCTCCCAACAGTGGCGCTCTATTGGGGTATGATTCTCATTGTCAAGGGGGATATATTTCACTGCCTTAGAATAATATACCTGAAAGGACATAAAAGCTCAAACTAATTTATTTCAGCCTCGTAAATGGATGATTCTAAAGGTCAGTTAATTAACTCCTACAGGAATGTAATAGCTTATTTCTGAAGATAACAGCAGGTAATAGAATTCTTTAGGATGTCTACAAGAAGTCAGAAGTAAACAAAGTGAACAATATTCACTAGGTAATTGATAAAAATGACAAGAATATGAGGAAAAAAATCTGAATTCATGTCTTCAGATTTCCCTTCTCCTCCTCTCTCTCCTCTCCCTCCTCTCCCCCCTCTCCCCCCTCTCCCTCCTCCCCCTCCTCTCCCTCCTCTCCCTCCTCTCCCCCCTCTCCCTCCTCCCCTCCTCCTATTTCTGAGACATACCGGGAAGACAAACTTAAAAACTCTCTTAAAGATGCATTAAAAAAACTAACACACTTAAACAAGGAAGATAAATAATAAGTGAATGACAAAAGAACGACAAAACTAGAATCCTCGAGCGTGTTGTTTTAAAGACTGTGTGGGGTGGGGTGGGGTGAGGTGGGGTGGGGTGGGGTGGGGTAGGGTAGGGTGGGTGTAGCTGTGAGAGAGAGAGAGAGAGATGAGGGCGAAGAACCTAAATAGAATAAAAGGTAAAGGTCAATCATCCCAATTATGAAGTCAGCAACTTTCCTACAGCAAACACATTCTACGAAGAGAAGAACGGTAGAGAAATGTTTTTTTTTTTTAATATGATCAATTGAATGTATTTTACGCTGTTTCTTAAGCTTGTGTTAAAGATGTACCTAGAGAATATATTACTTATATAGTCATTCTGTATTGGGTTCATTATAAGTCTTTCCTTACTTGATTAGTGGATGTTTATCGCTGATGACGGATATTTTTTTCTTTGAGGGATTTTTTTTGTTTCGTTACACTGGTGAGATTCTGGTATTACGTGATGATGGAAGGGAGGGAAGGGGGGGGGGTGGTGAGGGGGAGGGTCTCATAACTTATCAAAGGTAGAAGGAAAACATGTATAGCAGGTGAGGGAGGAATGATATCACAGACACACACAGACACACACACACACTTATGTAAACACACAAGCACATAAAAACAACACACAAACACACATACTACCTAACACAAACAGATGATATTTATCCACGTATAAACTCGTAAAAAAATTTAATTGAGACTCGCGTACCGTAATTACACATTCCCGCATTTCAGAATTAAATAATTTATCAGAGAATCGGATAACTCACTCCCGGAGGCAGTAATTGTGCCGACGAGGTACTGGTACATCTAAGGCTCTCTCGTCTGGAAGATAATCACCTAACTCGTATTTACTGTCATCCTGTTGCAAAATCAATTGAAACTGTTAATCCCTGTCTGAGATAATTGCAAAGTTGTGGATGCATTTGGTTTGATCATGCAAGAGCTTATATACGGTGACCTATAAAAATGACCCTCCCTCCCTCCCTCCCAGCTCCCTGAGACACTGTGAGTTGCAGGGAGTAGCCAGGGAGGGAGGGAGGGAGGGAACCAGGAACATTTTTCTGGGACACCCTATAATATATTAATGTATGCATAAACATACATATACGTATATAGTCGACGCGTGTTGGGTATTTTCATGCAATTGAGGTCGAAGTTATCAATAAGGCTGCACTTGATATAACACTGAGGTTGTAATACGTGTAATTATTCGTTATATAATTCTACAACCTTGTCATGAGTTATATACCATGATGTGTGACGGCTATAACCACTCGCCTCTATTTTATAATAATCACAAAATCGATATCATTGGAATCTCATGTACGAATTATCATAAATTATCCCTTAATAACAATTGTAATTTCCTTTTTTTTTATGATAATCTTAAGTCAATATCCACCATAAATAAAGGTATAGTAATAATTGCTGTAAGATAATCGATAGTCTTTCTGTTAACTTTTTTTAAGACAAATTGTGATTATTTGTATTTAGGATAACAACACGCTGATATCCTGCCCTTTCATACGATCAAGAGTTATTTTAGGATAATTATTATGAAGATTATTGATAGTTTGTGATTATCTTATATTGTTATCCACAAATTATATCATTACACACACAACACAACACAACACACACACAACACACACACACAACACACACACAACACATACACAACACGCACACAACACACACACAATTCATAAGTATATTGTACAAACTGACAGGTGCAGAATACAGAGGGATTTTTCCATATACATTTTTCCATATGGCTAAACTCTTCAATGAAATTCACTTCTTAAATTTAGTCTCTTATCCAGCTCGAGTTTTTATCTCAGTTTAAAACCATTGTTGAGACACCTAACAGAGCTCAAGGATTCACTAGGAAGTCTACGGATTTGACGCACCCACATTCAACTACAAATCGCTAGCTGTTGTTATTTACCTACTGTTTATGGCTGTTTCATCTACTGTCTATGGCTGTATCATCTACTGTCTATGGCTGTATCATCTACTGTCTATGGCTGTATCATCTACTGTCTATGGCTGTTTTATCTACTGTCTATGGCTGTTTTATCTACTGTCTATGGCTGTTTCATCTACTGTCTATGGCTGTTTCATCTACTGTCTATGGCTTCAGCGCGTTTGAGGGAGGCAGTTGTTATGAGAAAGAGAGAGAGAGAGAGAGAGAGGACTCTTCTATTTCACTTAATACGTGAAGCTTAACTAGTGAACAGTGCATCATAGTCAGAAGGTTAAGGCATCGTACTCAAGGGATTAATTCATTGTACTCAAGGAGATAAGGACATCGTACTCAAGGGATTAAGTTATCTTAATCAAGGGACACATTCATTGTACTCTGGAGGTAGGCACAGTATTCAAAGGCTTACAGGTTGAAATAGGACTCAGTTTCATGTTCCACTCCAGTGTATTAAGGATAAGATAGACAGATAGACAGTGACAGACAGACAGACATACACACAGACAGTCAGAAACACACACAGACAGACAGAGACAGACATGAGTGGATTATTTCTACCAGTTGCCTTCATATTAGTTCTTTCCCCCCCCTTTCCATCTCTTTTCCACAACACCCTCCCATTTTGAAGTGCCAATTTTCCCTCCGTTCCATCCCACACAACAGAATGGTAGAGGAGTAAAGATAAAACAATAGATGGAAAAAAAATAGATCAAAATAGTAGATGAAATTAAAATAATAGTAATTGATGGGGATTAAGAGTTAAATTTTGTTAGATAATTTAAGGATTTTTAAAAAATTATTTTCTCAATAATTTTAATTCTTAATCTCCTCTTTAAAGACCATAAATAATAAGTTAAAAAAATACTTATGGAATTATATATATTAAACAATAAATATAAAGATAAGGGTAGATAAAGGCGATAAATAGAGAGAAAAGCGAAAGAGAAAACTATAGGAAATATGAGAACTAAAGTTATTATAAAAAGGGAATAAAAATAACAATGATAAATATGTTTAATTAAAAAAAGACAGTAAATTTAGGCATAAAGAACCAGAAATTCTCCAAACTTTTATGAGATTAAACTCAATATTTTAACTTAATGGCTCTCTCTCTCTCTCTCTCTCTCTCTCTCTCTCTCCCTCTCTCTCTCTCTCTCTCTCTCTCTCTCTCTCTCTCTCTCTCTCTCTCCTCTCTCTCTCTCTCTCTCTCACCTGCTAGCTGTAGAGTAGTGGCTATTGGAACCACTCCCTCCAACGCACAGTATATTGCAGAGTGCAGAAGGATCAAACAGCCTGGTGCTAGTGGTGATGGTGCTAGTTGTGGTGGTGCTAGTTGTGGTGGTGGTAGTGGTGGTTGGTGATGGTGCTAGTGGTGGTGGTGGTGGTGAGAGAAGACGCCTTGGTTGTGCATCACGGCAGACCACAACACACACACAGACACACACACACAGAGGTCTTTGTCGCATACAGTGTGAAACTCTCCGTGTCTTTATTGATCATAGCCGCCCAGTGGGGAGGAGGGATGGATGGATGGATGGAGGGATGGAGGGATGGATGGAGGGATGGATGGATGGAGAAGGAAGGGATATATGTTTGGGTGTGTGAAGATGGAGGATGGATAAAGGGAGGGGGTGGAGGAAAGAATGTGTGGGTGTATAAGGATGAGGATAAGAATGGTGAGAGAGAAAGAGAGAGAGAGAGAGAGAGAGAGAGAGGTAAACACAAACAAAAAAGAGAAAGATGGAAGGAAGAAAATGAAGGTGTTTAGGAAGAGCAGAAAGCGATGGTCACAGAGAGGAAGAACAGACAGGTGAGATAAAGAGAAGCTCGTGACTCTGGCAAGGGAAGGTGGGGGTGAAAGTTACACTGGATCGTGAATGTCAGGAGATAGGTAGAAAGAACGTCACAGGTAAAGAAGTTGTGGGTCCGGGGATACATAACTTTTTTTTTCTTCTCTCCTTCCTATTCTCCTCCGGCCCTCCTTCTCCTCCTCCTGTTTCTGCCTTTCTTCCTCCCCCTTCTGTTCATCCTCTCCCCTCTTTTTTTTTCCTTCATTTCCCCCCATCCTATCATCTTTCTCTCTCTTCTCCCCTCCTTTCTTCCAGTCCTTCTCTCCCTTCCTCTTCTACTCCTTTATTCCCTTCTTAATCTCTTTCCTTCTCCTCCTCCTATTCTCCTTCCCCCTCCCTTTCTTTCTCTCCTCCTCTCACCCTCTCTTCCCTTCCGCCCCTCTTTCTAAAATCTACTTCCTCATTCTCCCTCTTTCCCTTTTCGTTTTTCTTTCTGACTATTTCTTCTCTCTTCCCTATTGTAAACCGCTCTCATTCTCTACAACCCCCTCCCCCTTCCCTCTCCTCTCCCCTCACCCCCCTTCCCTCTCCTCTCCCCTCACCCCTCCCCTTTCCCTCTCCTCTCCCCTCACCCCTCCCCTTCCCTCTCCTCTCCCCTCACCCCTCCCCTTCCCTCTCCTCTCCCTTCACCCCCCCCTCCTCTCCCTACGAGAATATCGGTGTACCGTAAACTGGAACGTCAACACAACTTCCTCCCTCCTCCACACTGTCCCCGCGGGAGGGAGAGTGTCTGCCTTAACATCAAACACTGGGGAAGCTCTAACAAGATTACCTGAAAACTCTTCCCTTGAGGCCCGACAACCCAGAGTTTGACTGTCACTACAAGCAGCAGCAGCAGCGTCAGTTTAGGAACCACCACTAGTGAAAGACCATTGGGATTTTTTTTTTTTTTAGCATTTAAACCGTGACCTTTGACCTCCTAGGTGGTCTATGACGTTTAACCTTCAACGTGTGACATCTGACCTATTCCAAGCACTTTCTATTCATATTTGGAAAAAATAATTAATTCTATAAAATGAGGAAGTATTTATATTATTTTGATCAGTAAAATGTCTTATAGTTAACAGAGTCAGACGATCCCTTAAAACAGAGACATCCGCGTGACGATCCGATATACACGAGATTAAACCTCCTTTCCCTCCCACCTACCCCCCTCCCCCTCCTCTCAGTAAGGACCGTGTAACGGGATCCAGTATTCTATAAAACACACCTGACGCACGAGGTTGCTTACCATGAAGTACACCGCGACACCCCCCCCCCCCCCTCACGAGGTGCTGACGGCGAGGCGGAGTGTTGAAACTGTGACACAAGTGGACCCTCTAGACTGCTTAGTAGACACCCAAGTACAAACATCAGAGGAAGTACGTGTCCTTATGTAAACCCAGGTACATATACATCGTTACTCACACACATACACACACTCACATGGAAACATAGACTTACACGCACTCAAACACTCCAGCACACTCAAACCTGTACACACTTGCTATGTCACTAACAAGACCATTCTTTTTCTTCATTGTTTATGCTATACAGGTGTGCGTTTACAAACACTTACAAACATGTTTCTTGTCATAAACAAAACAAACAACAACAGTGAGTGAAATTCCTGTAATCACACTGTAACACAAACTGAAACTTATGTTGTAAAGTCTGAAAATATTACACATCGACATGAAAACTTTACACCTGGTTGGTACTGATACAAGAGTCCAGTGGCTAGACAGTGAGAGACAGGAACATACACAGAGACAGGGAGACAGACAGACAGGGAGAGAGAAGGGGAGATAGAGAGAAAAAAATAATGATCGTAATTAGTACAATTTACTTGATTGGAACTCTAGCAGTAAAACACGACACATTTATTTTATTTTATATTTGTTTTATTCATGTAATACAGACACAATAACAATAATAACACTAACAATAATAACGTGTGTGTGTGTGTGTGTGTGTTTACCGAGCGCCAAGGTAGCCTGAGTCTTTCATCTCTCCCGTCACATAAATCCTCCTCCTGAATATTCCTAAATTCCACAGTCAGATAATCATATCTCTTTTGGTAATGGGTTCATCCCCCATCATCCTTTCTCTCCCCTTCCTCCAATTTTCAGTCCATTGGATCAAAGATGGACCCAAATGGATCAACCGTGATCAATTTTGGATAATTTCTCCCCTGGAAATGAAAAGACTCCGGTAGTTCAGCTCTGAAACGAGATACAGTTCTGACCTCTGACCCTCAGGACTCACATGCCAAGGTTCAGTGCCGGGAGTCCACAATAGCCTGTCTAGTTATCTCCGGGCAATTTTCTTGTCAGATATGGACAGTTTTATGGTGATTCAAGTTAACTCCATTCCGGATAAAGTTAAGAGCTGGGACTTGTTAAGGAGGATGTGTGGGGAGGGTTCAGGGCGTGTTGACGCAGCGAGACGGACGGCGCTGTCTCCTCATTTTGGCTTTCCAGTCAATTTAAGTAATTTACGAAGCGGAGACACTCGAGCGGGGGTAATCTGTGAAGTTTTGGTGTCATCAGTGAACGCCTTCCCTGTGACGCTGGGCAGGAAAGAGGTTAACAACCAGAACTAACCTTATGATGTACTTGAAGGTCAAATGGTCACCTGTCCGATTGGGTTTAGGATCCATTAGCACTGGGACCCACTACTGTAGGATTGGGAGCTATTGGAATAGGACCCCCAGCTTAATGGTTAGGTTAGGTTAGGTTAGGGTTAGATTCCTATTAAGACCTCCTAGGACCTGTGTTGGCTTCCTGAACAGCAGTACATTTCGAGTAAAGTTATTAGTTCTGCTGGTTTCTAAATCAACATATTTCCAGCCATATTTTTAATTTTTTTTTCACTTATTAAGAATTATAATGGAAGTAGTACATAACAAATACCGTAATAACAAAAAACGATGTTGATAATGAAATTGACGATGATAATAATAATAATAATACAAATAATAATAATAAAAATAAAAATAATAATGATAATAATAATAATAATAATAATAATAGACAACATCAATAATAAAAGAGAAGCGGTAAAGGATCCGTCAGCTACTGGGGTCGGTGGAAGCTGTCTCATACTTCACTCACTCTCGACTTGTGCAAGATTGATGCATTTCTGAGTTTCACTTTGAAGAAGGTATCTAAATTTTCAAGCGTCCTGAAATAAAAAGAGTTACTTTTTGTCCTTGCAGCACCTACTGTACATATCCAGAATTATTTGGATCATGTGATAAGACGGATTAAAATAGCTGATATAGATTCTAATTCTCTATTCATAAATATAAGAATGCATAAAGGCTTAGAAATACTGTATAAGTTCAGAACAGTAATCTCCATCTAGTGACAGTAATAAACATGGTATCTAAACCGAGTTGTGGACAGAAGTTACTTTACCCTCAGTAGACTATGATTTTTGGAGTAAATTTCAACAACCTCGACAAAAGAGGAACAGAGAACAGCTTAGAGCAAGACGAGTCGAGGCCAGGAAATAGTAAGTTGTCCTGCGGGCTGTGAAAGAGGGATTCTATGGAAGGACACCCCCAGGAGAGTCCCTCAGGTTCAGTAACGACCCGAGGGACGATAGCGAAGACTTTCCGACCATTCCAAGAGTCACTAGAGTTCGGTAACGATGCACGGGACGATAGCGAAGACTTTCCGACCATTCCAAGAGTCACTAGAGTTCGGTAACGATGCACGAGACGACAGCGACGACTTTCCGAATCATTGTTATGGGCTGAAACTTGGCAGATGGGGATTTGTTAACGTGATGGTGGTGTCGGGTCCAGGGTACCACCTTATCTGGGGTCACTTTTTCTACAAGGATGAAGATGATCTCTGTCTCCTTTAGAACTATAGATAACAGATCACAGTCTTCCTTATGGCTCGTAAGATGGTGGTTCTCGGATCTTTTGAAGTGTGTGGCCAAGACAACTAAATATAACCTAACCTAACCTAACCTAACCTAACCTAACCTAACCTATGTCGAAAGCTATTATGTGATATTTTGTTAATTCTTTTATATACTTAAAACATTTATCTCCGGGTGCTGAGAGAGGCTCAAGGGGGGTGGGGGTGGGGGGGGTCGGTGGCTTTTCTGTTTGTTGTCAGTTTGTTTGGTTTTGTCCGGCCAATATCTGAGGCATTTTTTGAACAAGGAAGATGAAATATTGATACAACCGTGACCAATTAATTTGATAATTTATTTTTATTTAGTTATTTTTTTAATTTTCGCTCATGTTGTACAGTTTCCTGAGAGTTCCTCTACTCCCTGTGGTGACGTTTACGTATATGTGGTAACGTCGTAATACTAAACTTTTGAATGACTGGGTAGTAGTGTTGTAACGATGGAGTTGATTGGTGGAGAAGCTCGGGTGCTGGACGTCAGGAGTCGGGGGTTGGGAGGTGATGTGAACACCTTTACACTCGCTCTCTGTCGTCTGGTTACTGTAGTAACTGGAAGCTTCTGTGTCTTTGTGAGATGTAGTTACTTCTAAACTCTTCCCAAGTCACTTTTTTATGGAGGAAAAATGGAAACTTATGACATGAAAATATAAGGCGGGTCAGAGTAGAAGAATTGAGTGTATGTGAGAGTGAAGGAATAAATGAACACTTAAGTCTGAGTAACAATGAATGACTCCTGACCATCATCGTCAATATGGTATATAAATATTACCTCCAAATTATAAAAGATTATAACTTGTCGGCGGCAGAGTGAGACTGGTGCTCCTCCTGCCTCGCTGGTCACCTGGCCCGGAGTGTGTTGGTGACCGACGTGTGGGTGTGATAACAGGGCACCTTGTGTGTCCCCCCACCCCCTGGGATCACTTCTTCACCGAATATGGTATGACGACACTTGTGTTGTCATACCATAGATGATTGGTATGGGCCAGTGTGTGTTGGGTTGCTATTACTTGGCAAAGTTCAGTTCCTCTCTGAGGAGATGTCGTGTTTGGGGTTCACGATCATAAGCGTCCCCCGCCTGTATAACACTCAACATACACGCCCCCAGTGAGCAGCCCAACACCTTAGCGGCCTTGTTAATATCTCGGATATTCCAACCTGTATTATGTCCAATGACAATTAATTCAGGTATTTAAGTTTATTTGTGTTACATTTTTCTCCTGGTCATTTGGGGGCAGAGAAGGCGTTATAGGGCTACAAGAAAGAGGGAAACAACAGAAGATGAAAGAAAGAGAACGAGAACAACAGGAGGAGCAGGAAGGAATAACTTGAGTATATCATGATCGAGGATAACACAGAGACTAATATAATAATGAAATATGAGACACATGAATCAACCTCCAAATATTATGAGGGTTTGTTTCAACACTGAACCATTGTCTGATTTACCAAGGACATGTGTAGCGTCACCAGTGTCTATTTGTGAAGAAGCTTCCTGGTGTATGATGACCATGAATTACACAAATTTCCTCGTATACTTATTATTTTTAAAGCTTTACTTTGGTATTATTCCATATAAGAAGCTTCTACGTGTATATTATTATATTGAGTTTATATTCCAACATTTATTTATCATTACTGCCAAGCAAAACTACGTCTAGGAAACTGTTCCACCAATCGGCTACATTGTTACAAGATTTCCATGCATAAGTTTAGTATTGCAACTCTGCTACATGTACGCAAACGTCACCATACTGGGTAAAGGAACTGTAGGTGCAGCACGGGCAAATTACCCTAGTCTAGTTATCAGTACATATATATCTAAATCTTGATACCCACAAGAGTCAAGGTACGTCATGGCGACCGGAAGGCTCCACCCTGCCTCTGTCTGTCGGACCTCCCTACCTCCCCAGTCGGCAAAGGAAATCCATTATTTATTATTACCTCCAAGAATATATTAGTGTATGATAACAACAAAATTATCGCCAAGAGACACGACACAAAGACAGACATCCAAAGAGGTTGATATGTACTGTAGTAGTTTGTACTATTCTGGAGTGACGTAAGAGAGTACTGTATGAGTGTCTGCTAGTAGTGGTGTTATAAGATGGTAAAAAACAAAAAAACAAAATAACACGCGGAAACTGACGAGGAAAACTGCTGAATAATTTAGATATGTCAAGAAGGTGAACTGAGGCCCGGGACATGTTGAGTGAGGCAGAGGGGGGGGGGGGGGGGAGAAGAGAAGGAAGGGGTGAGCAAGAAAGGAAGGAGGATGGTAGGGAAGATAGGATAGAAGGGGAAAGAAGGAGAAAAAAAAGAATGAAAAAAAGGGGGGAGAGAAAAAAGGTAAAGTGAGGGAAAGAAAGAAAGGAAAAAAGAAAGAAAGAAAGAAAAAGAAAGACAGGAAGGAGTAATGAGATGAGGAGAAAGAAGAGGAGGAAAAGGAGGCAGTGCGGAGATGGAGATGACCAAAGCAACAAAAAGAGATATGGTAAGAGGAAGCAAGAGAGGAAGAGAGAAGGAACGAGAGATGGGAACCCGGAAATAGAGGCCATAAGCAGAATTAGGAATGACGGGAAGGAGAGAGAAAGAGGCAGGGGAGGTTAAGTAGAGAGGTAAGGAGGTCTGGAGGAATGGACGGAAAGGTTAGGACACGGAAGGTGGAAGAGGAGAGGGTGATGAGTCAGTGTAGGATGGCGACAGACAGACCTGGAATATAAACAGGAGGAAATGATGAAGAATTATTAAGAATGGACATACACACACCGTCACACATACACACCGTCACACACATACACACCGTCACACACACACACACACCGTCACACACACACACACACCGTCACACACACACACACCGTCACACATACACACCGTCACACACACACACCGTCACACCCACACACACACCATCACACACATACACACACACACACACACCGTCACACACAAACACACACACCCTCACACCCACACACACACCGTCACACACACACACACCGTCACACACACACACCGTCACACACACACACACACACCGTCACACACACACACACACACACACCGTCAAACACACACACCGTCACATACACACACACACACACACACACCGTCACACACAGACACACACACACACACACCGTCACACACGCACACACACACACGCACACACACACACATACCGCCACACACACACCGTTACACACACACACACACACACACACACAGGCAGTCTCCCACGATCAGAGAACTTTGTGACGGGAAACACTCATTAAGTGAGCGGCTAAGATTTGTGTCTCAGCCAGATGGAAGTTGCGGAGTTGTCGGGGGGAGGGAGGCTGTGTGGCAGTGGTTGTGTGTGGTAGCGTGAGTAGTGGTAATGTGTGCGGGTGGTAGTATGTGTGTGGTATTGTGCGGTAATGTTTATGGTTAATATTATGGTATTGGTGCGTGTGTGTATGTGTGGTAATGAGTGGTCGTGGTGGTGGAACTAGCTACAGTGATGACAATGATAACAATACTACTTGAAATAACATTAGTAGTGACAATAATAACACCAGTGACAGCAGTGATAGAAACAATTGGTAGCGGTGAAGTTAGGTTGGGGTACTTAGGCTTGCATCTCACGTCAGTAGGGCCACGCGAGGCTCCTAACAAGGGGTGGAGGTCGGCTTGCCGCAGTATGTGTGTAGACACCTGCAGGAGTTCTGTTAGGCGAGACGTGACGACAGTATAAGACATGTGGGAATGGGAATATAACGTGGAAATGGGAATATGACATGTGGGAATGGGAATATGACATGTGGGAATGGGAATATGACGTGTGGGAATAGGACTACGTCATATGGGAATGAAACCATGACACGTGGGAATTGAAATGCTTTTATAACACTTTAATGTGACTCTCTGAATCACTTTGGTTCTGCTGACGGCAACATAACACGTAATTATCTACTACAGAAGCTTCACGAAACCTGGAAAACGAGAAGAAATTAAGTTGAATTTGAAGTGAAACTGACTCAACCGGTTCACACAATCCTACACATATATACAAGTGACAAAATATAGGGATAAATGTGAAGTAACCAAATATATGAATAAATGTGTAGTAACCAAATGTATGAATAAATGTGTAGTAACCAAATGTATGAATAAATGTGTAGTAACCAAATGTATGAATAAATGTGAGGTAACCAAATGTATGAATAAATGTGTAGTAACCAAATGTATGAATAAATGTGAGGTAACCAAATGTATGAATAAATGTGTAGTAACCAAATGTATGAATAAATGTGAGGTAACCAAATGTATGAATAAATGTGTAGTAACCAAATGTATTAATAAATGTGTAGTAACCAAATGTATGAATAAATGTGTAGTAACGAACAAGACTAAAAATAAATTGGTAAAGTCTCTCATAATTAAATACTACTGTAAAAGGAATTTGGAACTAATATTGTAAAGTTGAAGCCACAGTACAAGAAGAGAGATTCAACAGTGGACCAAAGAGATCTCCAACTGGATACCTCGAGTAAAGAAAACATCCAAGACCCGTTAAAAGGTTAAATGGATGAAATTATAAAGTTAGGAAGGAGCGTGAGGGAGACCCGGGAGGTACAGTAAGAGATGGTGTGTGTGTGTGTGTGTGTGTGTGTGTGTAATCCAAATAAGTAATACAATGCAGAGTAGCAACATAATTTTTTCATTTTTGTTGGTTTTTCTTCTTTCCTAAATTTCTATTATGCTCCTTTCCTAAGAAATAAAAGTCCTCATCCAGATTATGAATCCACCCGGGATTATGATCAGGCGAAAATGGTATGACACGGGAAAAAGCTCGTCTCAGAATCAGTGACTAGAATACCAAGTAGGGTGTGGGTTAGGTTGTCTGGAGGCTGGATGGCTGGTTGAATGGCTGGGTGAGGCTGCTGCTGTAGGTGTATGTGGCAGCTCTCTCACCTAACCTAACCAGGCAGATGATAATGAGTGGTGTTATGTTTCCCCCCAACTCAGCTTCTCAATTTCCTTGTGTATGAAATGATTACTTCATATTAAAGTGAATTCTCTTACTATTTTCCTTCTTGCTGTGACTACTTTACGTATTTTCTTGTTTTGAGAACCACAAATAGTTTTACACCCAAAAATATTCAAGGAAAAACAAAGAGGACGAGGTGTGTGTGTTCTTCCCATCCCAGACCCGCCTAGGTGTTGTCGACGTGGGTTGACTCGTAAATGCCCCCTAGGAATGGGCCAGCATCCGGGAGAATATCACTCTGAATCTGGTTTCATTTGGAGTACCTTTTACCATAGCTGAACACCGTAGACAGCCTCGCGGGTATTACCTTAAAATAACAATACCTTGAGGACTACAAATGTTCTTAAGAGAGAGATGAGAAATCTTTAGTTGTTTACACTTTTATAACCCATTACCACAATCTATTACACTGACCTACAACTATCCCCCACTCATGTATACTGACCTTCCTGGGCATTGTATTCGCTTCACTTATCTATCTTATATATATTCTTTTATCATCCTTTTAAAATATACGATAAGGAACAACTTTTTCTTTGGCCTCGGATAAACGTGCTGGCTTCTCCAAGTTAGATACAAAAGACTTGGTGATGCAGTTGATGGAGTTTTAAGGTTGCGGCTGACCAAGAGGTGGGAACTCTGGTCGACTTAAGCAGATGTTTCCAGGTTTGGGTAGAGGTTCTTGTTCTTAATTAAAGGGTTTTAATGGGCTTTTTTGTACTTGTTCAGAGGGTTTAGGGTTGGATAGTGAGGTTTGTTCAATAAGAGGTTCCTACTCTAACAAGATGCTTCAATTCAACTCGGCTTTGATAAGATAAATTGGCTGGGATAACTCTTATATATTATTTTTACTTAAGTTGTTTTGTGAATATACTGTAAATTACTATGTACAGTACATCAGTGACGTGTTTTATTCCGAGCAAAAGTTAAGTTTGCCTCAACAAATTATACTGAATGCTTGTGGCGGTGTTGGTGGTAATGCGGTTCCACTTACATAGCGCGCACATGTGTGTGTGTGTGTGTGTGTGTGTGTGTGTGTATTTGTGCGTTTGTGCGTGCGCGTCCCTACTTACTGTTGTCAGTATTCGTATATATTCTTTTTATACCTTTAATTTTCGTTCTTTTTAAATTTATTTTTCAACAAAAACTCTTTTTCCTTTATTAACACAAAGAATGACAAGAAGATGAAGTCGATTATAATTACGTACAATTGTGCCAAATTACGCGGGACGCTCTGACAGGTATAATTAGTTGGCGAATTAGAGACGCGTAAATTAAATTATTCCTTACCATGTCTGAGCTGAGGTGTACATAATTGTGTCACCTAAGAGCTTAATACACACATTTCACACTTTGTAATTCGTTCTCGCCTTAAATGAAATAAAATAAACGCGGGACATAAAATAAGGACGGAGCTTCTACACGAACACACACGCCGAGCAAATCTTAATAATTGCAGAGGAATAAAAATTAGAGAAAAATGAACGTCAGGTTGTTAGTCTCACCAGCACTGAGTAATTTTCTCCAAGGAAATTCCACTGAGACTCGAGACCCGGCAGTTATATGTAATGATGATGTATTACTGCCATAAGAGTTAATTTACTGCTGTTACCTGTTACAGTACCCGAGCTGGACCTCCATGTCGGCCTTTACATCGTTACTCTAAATATCATTATTCCATTGATTATTTAATTTTCTTGTTTTATAATCTTTAATTTTTTTTTTTGGTCCTAACATTCGTAAATCTTCTTCAAACAACACAATCATTGACTCGTTAAATTTATCTTTTAACCAATTTAATATTCCGAGTGTTTGTATCAGTGACGTCGGCGGGAGTGTCAGTACTTGTGTCAGGGAGGTCTCACAAACACACACCCACTCCTGCACCAATTTCTTCTCCACCTCCTGCATTTTAAACTCCTTCAAGAGAGCTATAATCACTACGTCTCAGTGACCACGACACCTCAGTTTTCTTAAGATGACAACAAGTAGTTACTAAGGGTTATGTAATGTGAATAAGGGTGATACTACCAAGAGCCTCAGTGCCTATCTGTGCCAGGCAGGAAGAGGTACACACACACACACACACACACACACACCTCCATGGAGCATGACGCACACACCTGTCTCTCACCTTTAATAATGAGCTCACCGATTTTTTTTTTTGGGGGGGGGGGGAGGGGGGGGGGTTGAGCGTTTATGAAATACTAATCCTCGAAGTTCAGGCAAGAAATTTGGACAAAAAAATATATATTGCTTGTGTAAAAGTTTATCTCTGAAAGGATGCAAAAATAAATGTCCCAAGACCATTGTTAAAGGGATCAAAGGCACACAAGTTACTCTGGTAATGGCAGGTCTTCCAGGGCTCAGAGGTAACATATTATTTACTCTCTGTCAGTCAGTCTGTTAACTCATATGTGTAAACCCTCAATGATTCTTATCAATTTGTGTTTGGAGATATCCTTCACTATCTAACTAACTCACTCACTCACTCACCTGGAATTTGGCATTTAGACAAAATATAGAATTATACCAAATATTCAGGAAAGTACTGATTAACAGAACACAAAATTAAGTAATCAAATGGGTGGCCACAGATATTAACGCAACATATAATTATACTTTACATTCAACGCTTCAAGGTAAATGGTTATTAAGACTTACGTGAAATTAGAGACTAAAACCCTCTGTAATTTTTATTAAATCTGGTCTAAATTTAGTAAAAGCTGCTTCCACGAGTTCCTTTGTGTGTGTGTTAGTGAGTTTTGAGCGTTACAGCATTTGTTTTCATAAAACTGCTGTAACAGTTGTTGACCCAAACAATTAAATACACTATGAACTTTACTCGTGTCATTGTTACCTGACGCTTCTTTATTAAATCATCCAGCTCCAGGAACTACAGCTGTGCATCACCAAGTTTGACCTCATTAATATTTAGCTGACAATTATTAACCTCGTCCACTTAAATACAAAAGGATTTTAAACAAACAAGATTAAAATCTGTGAATTCTGACTGTAATTATTATAAACATTTTATATACTTGTGTGTGTGTTGTTAGCTGCCAGGTATAATGTTTCTCAGTTTTACCAAGAGTATCAGTTTAATTGTTTGCCGCATCAAGACTTTAACAGCTTTAGCTTACCTTATGATCTTAACTGGCTGATCCTCGCGTTTTTTTTGGTTGCCTTCATGACGGTCGCATGTATAAATTTCCTGCTCGCATACGGTCGAGAATATGAGGTTTGTAGACCCCTGGTGTAGAGGTACTGTACTGCTGCCCTGGGGCCCAAGAGACAAACGCGCCGATATTACTGTACGTAAAGAATGGGGCAGTTGTTTGGTGAGTGCTGGGACCCCTAGTAGGTACGCTTGAACTATGCGCACATACATACATACATACATACATACATCAATTACATTTAGTCCTACCATCAACATCGCTAATAAAAACAAAAATGAAGTAAAAATATCTTCGACGACCACGATGTTGAAGAAAAAACTCCCGAAAAGTTGGGTTATCTCAGGAGGTAGTGTGAGACGCATGCAGGGCCGCCATTACACCGAACCTTCCCGCTGTTATCGCACTTTGGTTGTTTTTCCGGGATATTCGATGTAGTTTTAGCCTGTATTTTACTGTAACGATCCTCCTTGGGTAAATTTACAGCTCTCTCTCTCTCTCTCTCTCTCTCTCTCTCTCTCTCTCTCTCTCTCTCTCTCTCTCTCTCTCTCTTCTCTTCTCTTCTCTTCTCTTCTCTCTTTTTTTTCTCTCTCTCTCTCTCTCTCTCTCTCTCTCTCTCTCTCTCTTTCTCTTTCTCTTTCTCTCTCTCTCTCTTTCTCTCTCTCTCTCTCTCTCTCTCTCTCTCTCTCCTACTCTCTCTCTCTCACTCTCTCTCCCCCTCTCTCTCCCCCTCTCTCTCCTCTCTCTTCTTTCTCTCAATAACAGAACCTTGAAGTTGAGGTGTAAGATAGGCCTATGTAGAACATTATAACCCTGAAGTTAAGGTGTAAGATAGGCCTATGTAGAACCTTAGAACCCTGAAGTTTAGGTGTAAGATAGGCCTATGTAGAACCTTAGAACCCTGAAGTTAAGGTGTAAGATAGGCCTATGTAGAGCTTTAGAGCCCTGAAGTTGAGGTGCAATATAGGCCTATGTAGAACCTTAGAGCCCTGAAGTTAAGGTGCAATATAGGCCTATGTAGAACCTTAGAACCCTGAAGTTAAGGTGCAAGATAGGCCTATATCTATCTCCTCTCGCTGTAGTCTGTCCTGTAGTAACGTTTCTCACTTCTTTTTATGTATGCGAGCGTGCGTGGGTGCTTGTGTGGGTGCGTGCGTGGGTGCTTGCGTGGGTGGGTGCTTGCGTGCGTGGGTGCTTGCGTGGGTGCTTGCGTGGGTGCTTGCGTGTGTGGGTGCTTGCGTGCGTGGGTGCTTGCGTGGGTGCTTGTGTGGGTGCTTGCGTGGGTGCTTGCGTGTGTGGGTGCTTGCGTGCGTGGGTGCTTGCGTGGGTGCTTGTGTGGGTGCTTGCGTGGGTGCTTGCGTGTGTGGGTTCTTGCGTGCGTGGGTTCTTGCGTGCGTGGGTTCTTGCGTGCGTGGGTGCTCGCGTGCGTGGGTGCTTGCGTGCGTGGGTGCTCGCGTGTGTGGGTGTTTGCGTGCGTGGGTGATTGCGTGGGTGGGTGCTTGCGTGGGTGGGTGCTTACGTGCCTGCATGTGGATGGATGCGTGTACATACATTTCTGAATGGTGTGAGAGAGATTATTTGACAAATATCTTTCCTCACATAACTATATCAACTAATAACAGGCAACATCATGCATATCCTGTACTTACCATGATAACAATGATACATTACTGATTGAGCTGACTGAACTAATAACATGATTGATTGAATGATTACACTTAACTCACTCCATCAATGAAATAATTATTATTTTTGGCTCCATCTCGTAAGGATGGGAATTATTATGGTTTATTCTCTGTTATCATCCTTATTCCATTCTTCCTTTCTGTTTATAGTTCTTAAGAGTAAATTAAACAATACCAAACAATGAGTGTGAATAAGTGTGAGTTAATTAGTGTTTATTAACAATATCGAGACAAACAAACGGAATCTTAATTACAGAGTTAAATGTTAATTAAATGCTAATTATGTCTGGGGGTAAATGTGTCTGTCTGTCTTAATTAATACTTGATCTTAAATCGAGAGTTTATACCGATAGTTAAACATGGTACATTGTTCAGTGTGTAACGTGAATACCGAAACTAGTTATTAAGTAATTCCAAACCAATTTCACAATTATAATCATATGTGAATGAAATTGTAATTATTTTGACGTTAAATGTTGTCGGATTTATAATGACAAATTAATTTAAATCGTGGCACTGTGACTTAGTGTTTGGCGTATCTCTTTGTTTTGTTTGTTGGTCAAGGAGTTGTGTCGTGTGGTTAGGTTAGGTTAGGTTAGTAAAGATCAACATAGCAAAGGAATGTAACAAAAGGTAAATTAATCCGCAATATTTAACTTCAAGTAGCGGTGACAATAAATAGCTTCTAGTAATATTAGTTTTGAAAGTAATAATTAATTCGGGGAGAAAAGAAGTTCTGTTATTTAGAGCAACACTTTATTCTTTCTTCGTCCATGAATAAAAAGATTTATTTCATATGAGTAAAACTTAAAAATCTTACTACTGCACAGAAATCCGCCTCTGAAGGAACATGATATTTGATACATTTGTTGAGTGAGAGGCGTCTACTGCAAGAGGAAGACCTAGAACCCTTATGATAGGAGATGATCGAGAAGTCGGCTACCAAATACTGTCTCGTAGGGAGGAGGATGTCCAGTGAGATGAGGGGCGGTGGCTGGTGGATTAGTTCTTTCTTGGATGGTCTTGGTGAGGTTCTGGATCTATCATATGTTGGGACGATATATCTGGAGTTTACTTGTGTTAGGAAGAACTTTTTTTTTTTTCGTAACTTTCTAACTTTTTTTTTTATCTAGTATTTGGACTTTTTTGGAGTACGTGGTCAAAAATCTTATTTGTTAAAGGATGGAAATGTATATAAACAATGCTTTTACGGTGGAGGAGAAGGAGTAAGGAGAAGATATGAAGGAGGAGGAGGAGGGGAAGGGGTAAGTAGAGAAGACGGAGAAGGAGGAAAAAGAGCGGTAGGAAGAGGAGGAGGAGGAATAGTAAGAATTTTCAAGATCGACCTCACATTCTAGGATCTTTTCTTTGACTCGGCAGAATTTCCTTCGATTATGGGACCTGAAAATATCCCCCGTGTCCCTATAATTAACTCACCTCACAACCTAATGCATCACTCACTCTCTATTAATTACTGTCCCCATTCCCTACATTACCTATTTTCCACCAATTTTACCTGAAGGTTGTGACTTTATTGAATAAGGCACCAATTTCCCCCCCCTCCCCCCGTCCCCCCTAAAGGACAGTAATTCGCCTGCTGAACAAAGAGGGAGACTTTTATTCTTGGGAAATTTATATCAGATACCAAGAACTTGTACAGCAGAAGGGTAAACGAAAGACCTAAGTAACACTGGTACAAAGAGACACCATCACGATTACAAACAGATGATTTCTAGTTATTCTTTACCCTTAATAATTGTTTATGCCGAAGAAATAAAACAATAGCATCTCATATAACTATTTAAATTATATATAACCACACAACTATTACATAACTTACAGTACAAAAAAAACACAAGCATCACATAACACATTTACCTTCTGGGCTGAGTCTGTTTTCGCCTCCACTTAGAATTATTATCCATCTAACTCACAATGGTTAAGGAGGAACAAGGATTAACATTGTATTGCTCAAGGTGAATTATACAAACAAGAACGGCCAGCAATTATCTAAACCAAATCATAAGGACTGAATCGGGTATCACAACTGGGACTTTGATTCTTGATTCGATTCCCTTTTGGTTCGGATATGTTGTCCAGTGTGACCTTACCGAATATGTTATGGTTTTCTCCAGTCTTGCTGCTTCACCCTGATCTAATACTTGATCCATTAGTTAGCGATGACCACCTCAGGGAAACAGATAAGTTGGATATACAGGCATAGAAACCTTCGTCTTCCCTAGAATGGTTTGGTTAGATTAAGTTAGATTTAGGTTTAGATAGGTTAGGTTAGGTTAGGTTAGGTAAAGTTAGCTAATGTCCAATTGGGTTTGTTTTGAGTTACATCCTTTTGTTGTGTGTTTGATCGTGGTGATTTTATAACATTATATAACACGTCTTACTGGCGGGCACTTAGATGAGGAATGCTGGACACGTCTTTCTCTCTCCGCCGAAGACCAACACAACTGTCGCAGCCAGGAACAGGTTTAGAGTGCAGAGCAGAAGCTAGGCGTCTCAAATTTCTCTCCCCCCCCCCCTAAAAAAGTGTAAAAGTCCGAACAAATTCAGCGGATAAAAAAGACAAGACGCCATGGTTGTCCGAGCGAGGGTGAGAGGGAGGGAGGGAGAGGAGGAAGGGGAAGAGAGAGGAGGAAGGGAAGGGGGAGAGGAGGAAGGGAAGGGGGAGAGGAGGAAGGGAGGAGAGAGAGAAGGAGTAGGAGAGGTAGAAAAGAATAAGAGGGAGAGAAGTATAGGAAGGAGGGAAAGAACGATTTGGAAGCTCTAAATAAAGTTTAAACTGAGGACAATAACAATATACATAACTAGTAATAAATACCTCTCTGATATCCGCACCACCTTCCCGCCATTGTCCCTGACCTGGAAAATCATACACCAGGTGAATTATTACAACTCCGTCTCTTAACCTCACGAGAGACTAAGGATATAAATGAACTACAACGTCAATGAAGGATAGTACTGGCATCCTGTTGATAGTCATGGCTAGTTGGTGAGATAGTAATTTCCATAGTATAGTTTATAATGGATAGTAAGAATAAATGGTTGGAGATAAGTAGTGGTAATAGTAATGATAATGTTTGTGATAGTATTATTCTTACTACTACTACTACTACTATAACTAATAATAAATAATAAATAACAATAATAACAACAACACAACACCCCACACCATATAATAATTGCGGAGAGAATGAGCATAGGAAGTCGAAGAAGAACAAACAGAAGAAGGAAAAAAGGAAAAATACAAGGAAGAAAATATGTGGAGGGAAAAAAACAGTAAAAAAAATGAAGAAATAGTAAAAAAAAAAAAAAAAAACAGCGAAAGTTAAAAAAAATAAATAAAATATTCACAGATCCTGCCAAAGGTACAGCAGTTCCTCGTGGGCCACAGTCATATTCAGCTCACCAAGGTCACTTTCCCAGCTCTGCCACAACCTCCACCCGCCGACGAATCGTGTAAAATTTAGCAACGAAGACGATATGCCAGCTAACACCAAGACCACCGGTGATAGGAGAAACTCTTTGGATTAGTAAGGGGGAGAAACTGTTTGGATAGTGATGTGACGTTGAATTATGTCAGGATATCTCACAGGTGATGGTAGACCGGGTAGTTGTGCCGCTGTGAGCCTTAGTGTTAACCCATACCTTGCTACCTGGTAAATATAGATGAAATTAGTAGTTATTATTGTTTATTTTCATTTACTAATCTACAAAATGCAATAAAAACATAGAATTCTGTTTTTTTTTTTTGTGTGTGTGTGTGAATTTCTTAGCGTTCCGGATACTTTATTGACAAACTCTGGTGTATAATTTTTTCAGAGCGAACGAACCCTCTTAACGGAGGAATTACTGGTTATCCTTGTTCCGACTTGTACCTGGTTAACATTAAATGAGCCTGACGTTAAAATTACAGGTGATTACATAGAGGGGCCGAACCCTGTTGATTAATATTATAGACAGGTTACCAATATTATAACACAATCCTCCCCCTATCTCTTATTTACTCTCTCTCTCTCTCTCTCTCTCTCTCTCTCTCTCATATAGTAAATGATAGATACGTAGCCGACCCAGTTCACGTTCACAGGAAGATCAGGTCAGGTCAGGTCAGAGAGTCCACGGTAATAACGTCAGGCGCTAGTGGTCTCTCTTCCTGGCACTGTATACCACTGGGTCATATCATGGATTTTAATTGAAATTTATCAAATACTAATTGAAAATGTATTAATCCATCGAGTTATAATTCTAAAAGCAATAATTCCACAACTACTAATTAATTCAATAAATATTATTGACGGATTAAACAATCGTATCTTTTGATCTTAATTTTTGTCGAAAATTTTTGTTAAAATTATTGAAAAAAATACTTAACTGGAAAATTGTATTATCAGATAAAAAAAAAGGACAAAAATGATCAAATACTCACGAAATAACACCTGATGATAATTAACATCAAACTAAAAACAAAATTTTTTGAGGTATTTGTTTTCACTCCTCATTATGGTATTATGATGTAACAGTAATCACCAAAAATTTAAAAAAAGAAAAATGATAATAAAGAATAATAATCATGTTTTTATCCACTGGTTCTGATAGCGTGCATTTAAACTGTGACTACCATGAATCGACATCATCAATTAAGGCTAGGAAGTCGTAAATGGTTATAGAGGTTAAGTTAGAGCACAGGCTGTCGTCATTACCTCTATGTAATTGCCACGAAATCTCACTTAGGACAGATAAACCGCATGCTGTTATGGTCTGCTTACGTATTGTGTATGGGATTACTAGCTGGTTAGGTTAGGTTAGGTTAGGTTAGGTTAGGTTAGGTTTTAAGGAGCAGCTCATAGCCTGAGTCTGTGGATATAGTACTAGTATAAACACCATATTCACTACACTATATACACCACATCAACCACACTATATACACCACATCAACTACACTATATACACCACATCCACTAGACAATCTAAACTATGTCCACTACACTATATACACTGCATCCACTACACTATGTACACTATATCCACACTGTCTCCTTGTCGAGGGGGGAACACGTGACGAATATGTGTTGAGCATCTATTTCTAGACGGCAATTATCCTTGAGATGGACAGGAAGAAAGTGTGTGTTGACGAGTCGGTGCAGCGAAGAATGACAAAAATGATTCCGGGGACTTAGAAACCTTCCATATCAGGATAGATTAAAGAAACTTAACTTGCATTCCCTAGAAAGACGAAGAGTGCGGGGAGATATGATAGAAGTATTTAAGTGGGTGAAAGGAATCAATAAAGGGGATATAGATAAAGTTCTTATAATATCCGAGCAGGATAGGACTCGGAGCAACGGATTCAAGTTGGATAAGTTTAGGTTTAGGAGGGAGATAGGAAGGAACTGGTTCACCAATAGGGTGGTGGACAAGTGGAACAAGCTTAGCAACTTTGTAGTAAGTGCTGGAACTCTGGAAAGTTTCAAAAGGAGGCTAGATAGATTCATGGATGATAGAGTGGTAGTAACTCTCGACAGGAGCTGCCATGCACAGGCCAACCGGCCTATTGCGGACTCCTTATTTTCTTATGTTTTTATGTGTGTGTGTGTGTGTGTGTGTGTGTGTGTGTGTGTGTGTGTGTGGGTGGGCGGCGCGTGTGTCTATATATACACTATATACATACGTATTTATGTTCACAGAGACACACTTAGGAATATGTGTGTGTAAGTCTAAATGCATGTCTTTATTTCTTCCTTCTTGCTTCCCTGTTGCTGTTTCGTCGTCTTCATTTCTGGTCCGTGTCTTTCTTTCTGGCTGCATTACGATGGAGAGATAGAGAGAGAGAGACACAAAACAGATGCAAAACAGAAAGTAAAAATAACCTATCACTATTGAAATTCACATCGTCATATGAATTACGATTCTGATAGAAAATTTTATTGGAGATGATAACCGAGACCGAGTTAACCTTTGCCAGATATATACGTGTTATTTTAGACGATGTATTTTAAGAAGTTCCCGAGAATATTAAACTGTTTTACATCACTATTTCAGAGAGTGTGTTCTAAAAAGTTGTTCTGTTAAAAGCGATTTGTGTCATGACTATTGAGACTCACAATCGCTTTCTCTTGCTCCTCTTCCCAGTAAAATCAGGCAGTTTTCTTCTGTATTTAGAATATTGTTACGTTTATTGTGTTAATACTGTACAGATGTATGTCTTCACAGCTCCAGCGGGGTAAGGATCGTTTCTGTTTTGCACATAATAGGATAATTGCGAAATAGCTATAACTTCTATGTATTTCTCTCTTATTTTTTATTAAACTCATAACTGGCCATAAACGATCATGTTAATATTCGTAATACATAAACATGAATAGTTTAATACCTAGCCTAACCTAACCTAACCTTACCTTACCTTACCTTACCTTACCTTACCTTACCTTACCTAACCTTACCTTACCTTACCTTACCTAACCTTACCTTACCTTACCTTACCTTACCTTACCTAACCTTACCTTACCTTACCTAACCTTACCTTACCTTACCTTACCTTACCTTACCTTACCTTACCTGCTTTTATAATGACCTAGATACAAAACAATACATCGTGTCGACCAGTGTTTGAGGTGCCCTGACCATCCCCGTGATCATTTCATCAGATAGTCTTGTTGAGGTAGCGTGTGGTGTCGACTGATGCTGGGTTGTCTCTCTAAACAATTCCTCAGGGCTGTGTTGGTCTTGGGGAGATCGGAATAGGGGGGGAGGAGATTCAAGTATATATCTCTTTTCGTTGTCATATATTGGCAGTTTGGTAGTTAGTCACACCAGCAAATTAGGATCTGCTGTTGCTGTAAAATGATAATTAACATAGAGACCTACAAAAAACAACAAAGCCGTGTAATGATGTGTTGCTGTTAGTGTATACAAAATATAAATAATAAAAACAAAATATATTTACATAAAACAATAATAGTATCTATTCTTTTGTTCCCCGCGTTAATAAAAGGAATCTTTTATTTTTTTTTAGATATTTTTAGAATATTAGAGTGTATCGCGTCATGTACCTCAGCTGATGTTGTCATTTTTATGCGAATAATCTCTAGGACCCCTCGCTTGCCCTCTCCTCGTCCCCTCGTTTCCCCTCTCCTGTACCCCTCGCTCACCTCACCCTCACGTTCATAAGTACCACACGGGGTTGAGACGATACTGTATTTGCCAATGTTTCCTTTCGTCTCTTGCTTGTAACGCGTCATCATCACCTGAAAAACACCCTCTCTTTCCTGTAATTTTCTTGTAATGATGCTGTTTCACCTCCTGTAACCTGCTTGTAAGTACTGCTTCACCTACTGTGTCCTATAACCTGCTTATAACAATAATGTCTCCATTCCTGTGTCCTGTAACCTTTTGTAACACATCTTCATCACCTGGTGTCACTCAAGTTTCCTGTAACCTGCCTGAAACCTACATTTAAGGAATTCATCATCATCATCATCATCACCATCATCACTCAGTCTCATTCCATTACCCCCCTCGTCATCACCATCACCACCCTTGTCATTATCGCCTACAGGACGAACACAACTTTATACTAATGTAATGTTTTGATATGGAAAAAAAAGACGAGTGTAAACCGCATGGACAATAAAAAACCAAGAATATGTAGACGAAAAAAAAAATAGTAAAATGTATAAAAAAAAAAGAGAATTTGTGGTTAAGAACATTAGCGACGTCAGTACATCAACATTCTTACTTTACATGTTTATAAAAGTATTTTGGTATATTTGAGAGACTGAGGTTAGGTTAGGTTAGGTGAGGATAACTATGTGACGTGGTAAAAAATTCGACGACTATAGATTTATTATTGTTATCCTTCGTGTGAGAGAGGTCAGTGAGAGACGTCAACATTGAACACTAAGAGATACAATTATTAGGAGACTGACAATGAAATATCACTTACGGGGACTGAGAGATACGATACCAGTAAGAGACTAATAGAGACGCATGTAATTGAGAGACACACTTCCTTCAAAAGACTAAGAGAGATAAAATAAATGGTTGTCCCTCGTGTAAGGAGGATGGCCGGTCCAAGGGCCACCTAGGCGTGAGTTTGTTTAAGGTATAGATGCTGTCGCCAACACAACAACCACACCCTAAGTTAACGAGCTGCATGACCCATAGTCCGAGAAGACCGGACAGCTCGCCAGCTGATTTGGCTAACCATTACTCTGGAATACAATCCGCAAATCGATTACCATCCAGGTTCCCAATTACTGCTGGGTAGACAGAGGCAAATGGCATAAAGAAACTTGTCCATAGTCTCACCCTGCCCGGGGATCGATCCCGGGTCCGCTCGCTTGCGACGTGAACATGTTTACCATTAACACCACAGGTCGCCATAAATGTTTTCCCGTGCCGGGAATCGAACCCGGGCCTCGCGGGTGAGAGCCGCGTATCCTAGCCACTAGACAACACGGGATATATCACAATCAGAAAGACAGAGAGAGAAGGAGAGAGGAAGAGAGAGAGAGAGGCGACGGTACTACCTCGAGTTTATGACAGCAGTTTATGGAGGGTAATTCATAGATCACACTCCATGAAGCAGGGCTATCAGCGGCGACGGCTCCGTGACACAACTCCTGATGGGTGAGTGGCCGAGGCGACATTAACTGACACTCTTTCCCGGAGATGAACTAACACGATAACGGACCGACTGATACGTCCCAAACGCGGTACTGTAGTGGTGCTGGTCTTCTCTCTCTCTCTGTCTCTCTCTCTCTCTCTCATTTTATCTCCTTACAGAGGGAAGGGGGTTACGACTTGCTGTGCACCCCTGTAATTCGTGTTCATTTTCCCGTGACAAAGGAGGCCTATAAACTTGTCCTCATAAACTGGTGGACACGGCCGCAGTAGCACGTTAGTCATGCATGTTTATCTCACAGACTTAATGTGTTGCCAGCCTGTTGCAGGTGACTGAAAGATGTTGCAAAATACTGTGATTATTCTCTTATTACTTCCTTCCATCTCACACGTTCCTCTTTTCTCTTTCTCTATATTTTTTTTTCTCTCTCTCTCTCTCTCTCTCTCTCTCTCTCTCTCTCTCTCTCTCTCTCTCTCTCTCTCTCTCTCTCTCTTTCTGTTCTCACGCCTTTTCTTCATTCCTTTTATCAATCTATTTCTCAACCTCTATTTCTGTTTCTCATTCTACTCATTAATCCCATTAGTCTCACACGCCCCTATGACTCATAACTCATAAAACTCCTAAATGCTTCCCTCATAATCCTCCCTTTTCAGCCAGTGACCAAAGTGTGTTCTCTGATCTTATTCTTTCTATGTCATTAACCCCCATCCCTCATCCCCACGACTCATTGTTTTGACTAACCTAACCTAACCTAACCTAACCTAACCTAACCTAACCTTACCTAACCTAACCTAACCTAACCTAACCTAACCTCTTTTTCACCCACATCACAAAAGCCACACCTGACACACAGAACCCATCCCATACCACCCACAACAACTCGCCACTCCACAACCCACAACCCACAACAACATAGATGAAGCAACAAACTAATACTCGTCGCCATGTCACCCTTCCTGCTCGCCTCCGCTGCTCGCCACAACTTTTATTAGGCCATTCCAGCAGGTTTTATCGCCCCTCACCCCACACACGAGTGCCGATAACATCCATTTACTCGCGTGGGAATTTATCTCTACGAATAACAGTGTAGTACTCAGTGTTTATCTTGGTGATATTACTAAGTTCTAAAGTTCTATTGGGGATCTATCAACCCATATATGTAATAATAGTCGGGAATCTATTGGAAGGGGGTGTATGTGTAATAGATCGTTAAACGGGACTTGGGTCTGTTATAGTGAGGTATGTCTATCTAATCAGCAAATAGGGTGTGTTTGTGTAATAGAACAGTGTCTATTCCTGGTACATGTCTTATTTTTATTGGTTAGGTCTAGTCCTGGTTTCTTGTGGTTGTTTGGTATCTTATGGTCGATTTAGCATTCTTGTGGTGTCTCTTCTTGGTATTGGTAATTGCACCATACCATACCATACCATACCATATCATACCATACCATACCACTTCTGAGATATCTGTCAATCTCTCTCTCTCTCTCTCTCTCTCTCTCTCTCTCTCTCTCTCTCTCTCTCTCTTCTCTTCACCCCAACATTTTCCTTTCCCTTCCCTTTCCTACGTCCTCTTTGTCTGTCTCTCTATCTCTCTCTATGTCTGTGTCTGTCTGTGTGTCCTCGTGTGCTTGGGGCCTCGATTAAGCACATTGGTAGGCTTTGCTATTTAGGGAGTGATCCAGCTTGATAAGGATCAATTGCTCTTGCTGATTGCTGTAATCTTGGAACTAATGAACGTAATCTGTAAGTCGTTCCTGCTGTGTGTGTGTGGGTGTGTGCGTGTGTGTGTAGGTGTACGTATGTGCGTGTAGGTGTACGTGTGATTAGAGTTGTATTTGAGAGAGAGAGAGAGAGAGAGAGAGAGAGAGAGAGAGAGAGAGAGAGAGATTAATTAACCTATTTGTTAACGCCAGTCGTCCCGGTACACTCGTGAGCCAGCAATCCTCCCAAGAATTAGTTAAGTCAATCGCTACATTATTGAGTATATCCACAACAGTACCGGCTGTCAGGTGTACATGGATATCTTTACTCCACATGGATATCCAACAGTGAGAAATATCAACAACGTGTACCATTTTCGATAGTGAGAAGATATATATTTAACACTAGAATGGGGTACGTACTTCCAGCTGTCGAAATTTCTGCTAAGATTCTGGTAACAATGGGACCACCACAAGTCTCTATGTAGTGTTATGCCTCTTCTTGTGATAGGTCCGTGGCCGCTGTGAGGAAATAGGTATTGTTGCGGGTGATGGAGGTGTGAGTGGGATGAGAGGGGATGAAAAAAAAAAAGAGGGAGGTGATACGAGAGGTTGTGAAGCTTTTCCTCCTCTCTCGTGTAGTCGTAATAATGTTTAAAAATATGTTTGTGTTTATTTCATATTTTTTGTTTGTTTTTGTTTTCATTTTCCTCTGTTTCTACAATGTATATCTGAAGTATGACCAAATACATACAAACACATTCTCTCTCTATTCATAGTCATTCATTATATTCATTATTGTTGTAAATGATGGTTGCTGCTATGGTGTTTCCCCCTTCCACAACCAGGCCACAAATCTGTGTTACACTTGCCACTGCACACAGCCAGCTTCACCCATCACCCGCACATCGTTCCTCAGTATACACACGATACCTTGCACTGGTTTCCTTGTTGTTGTCGTTGGTCGTATAAATGTTTACAGATGCTCCTCATGTAATTAAACTGATAAGAAATAGCATTCATAATTCAGGTTTTCAACATGAAGAAGGAAAGTATATTCAGAGTAGATGTGTCCATGAACTAATTCAAAGGAGTGTAAATGATTTTAAAACCACACATCGTTTGACAGAAAAAAGACGTGTTTGTGTAAATCGTGTTTGTGAGGCTGGCTCTTCAACTACTCTCAGAAACAACAGCAAAGGCATCAACATACTTTGGACCAAGAGAACTATTTCAAAACACGCACTGGGAAATAGGGAATCTGTTTAAAAAACTGACTGACCATTGGTTTGATCTGTTCAGCTCTTAGAGTTCCTAAAGATGAAAAATTCTCCAGAGATAAATTTAGATTTGACTCACGTGGCCAACATCAAGAATTAGTTAAATGATAAATACAACAAAATCAATGAGAGTTTGTAGGAGTAAAAGACTTCATTAGTTTCAAAGATTATATGAAGTGATAAAAGAGAAATATAATATCTTACCTGTGAGGACAATACCTGGGTTGGTATAGCTGACAGAGAACAAGGAAAGTTGATGACTCTGAGTTGTGATAAGTGTATGTGTAGTTTTGCCACTGGATATCATTAGTTTCTTTGTCCTTTCCCGCACGCAGGTAACTTTAGGATACTTGTTTTAAATCGGAAAAATCACTAGAGTAAGAAAGGAAAAAAAAAAAATATATAAAAACATGTAAAATCCCACAACATCCACACCACCCACACCACAATATCCACACCACCCACCCACACCACAACATCCACACCGCAACATCCACACCACCCACCCCACACCACTATACCTACGACACCACAGAACTCACACCACAAAACTCACACCACTACACCCACATCACAACAACCACACCACAACACCCACCATAACACCCACATCACAACACCCACATCACAACACCCACACCACTACACCCACACCACAACACCCACTCACACCCACGACACAACGAGTACAGGGTAATCAACTTCTCTGCCACCACCCATCCTATTTACATAATCAAAATGGATGGTAGTTTTTCGTGTGACAACAAATGTATTCTTTCTTGTCTACCACAGAATAAACTTCCCTGGCCTATGTGTGTGTTTGTGTATCCCCAGCTTGTGTGTATACCCGGCCTGTGTGTGTATGTGTATCCGTTCTGTGTATGTATGTGTACCTCGTGTAATTTCTTTATTTTTTCCTATCGCGTGAAAAAAAATAAACATTCTTGGTTTTGAGAATTTCACTTAAGTTTGCTTCCAAAATTTATTCTTAACCGGTATTGTTGTTGCTATTCTGAAATCGTGTTTTTTTTATGTAGGTCTCTGTGATTTATTTATTTTTCTGTGGATCGTTTTTTTTTTTATTTATTTTTATTTTTTCTCTGTTCTTTCTTCTTGTATTTTGTATTTGTTATATTTTTTTAGTGTGTTTTGAGGTTGTTATTTTTTGTTATGTAGGTTGTTTGATGTTTCTCTTTTGTGTACTGTGTTACCTGATGTTAACCTTAGCATAATACTCACCATCGTCACCATAAAATTCATCATCCTTCACCATCTTCATCACAACATTCACCATCCTCAGCCTCACCACAATACTCACCATACTCCTCACAACACTTATCACCTACACCATACCACCCACACTACACCACAACACCCACACTACAACACCCACACTACAACACCCACACCACAACACCCACACTACAACACCCACACCACACCACAACACCCACACCACAACACCCACACCACACCACAACACCCACACCACAACACCCACACCACGACACCCACACCACACCATAACACCCACACCACAACACCCACACCACAACACCCACACTACAACACCCACACTACAACTACCTGGGTTATTTTCCTTCTAAGCTAAACAAGAAACCATTTATATTTTCCCATAAACTTGTTTCCTTGATGTTTTTTTCCCTCAAAGATTCCTGCAGCATAAATATTTGTGTAGGAAAAAGCTTGTCCGGATAGTGAACGTTTTTACAACCAAAACACTTTACTTGTATTGTGATTATTATAAACATTTCTTAGTGTTATCTCACCGCTCAGAGACACCACGATGTTTATTGCTGTGTGTGGGGGTGGGTTTGTGGGTGTGTGGGTGGGTGAGGGTGGGTGGTTCTAGGGTGGTGTGGGTGTACATAAGAATCGTCAACAACCATGTGTAGGTGATCTAACATTACTACTCCCCACCAGTACCTCCACCCTCCATCCCCTCACACCCCCTATCCCACTACTCACCTCCCCCCACACACAGTACACCTGCCCCTCACACCTCCTCACCTCCCCTCACCTCCCCTCACACCCCCTCACCTCCCTTCACTCCCTCTCCCCCCTCATCCCCTTCACCTACCTCATCTCCCTCACCTCCCCTCACACCCCCTCACCTCCCCTCACACCCCCTCACCTCCCCTCACCCCCTCACCTCCCCTCACCTCCCCTCACCCCCCTCATCCCCCTCACCTTCCCTCACCCCCCTCATCCCCCTCACCTTCCCTCACCCCCCTCACCTCCCCTCACCCCCTCACCTCCCCTCATCCCCCTCACCTCCCCTCATCCCCCTCACCTCCCCTCATCCCCCTCACCTCCCCTCACCTCCCCTCACACCCCCTCACCTCCCCTCACACCCCCTCACCTCCCCCCACACCCCCTACCCTGCCCCTCACACCTCCTCACCTCCCCTCACCTCCCCTCACACCCCCTCACCTCCCCTCACACCCCCTCACCTCCCCTCACACCCCCTCATCTCCCCTCACTCCCTCTCCCCCCTCACCCCCTCACCTACTCTCACTCCCCTCACTCCTTCTCCCCCTCACCCCCCTCATCCCCCTCACCTCCCCTTACCCCCCTCACCTCCCCTCATCCCCCTCACCTTCCCTCATCCCCCTCACCTCCCCTCGCCCTACACGGAACAACATAACTCACCACCTACTGCTTGACCTTCAGTAACAAGACAAAGCAATCGATCAATAACACCGAGAAGCTAAGACTTGATAATTATAATAACCTGCAAGTTAATAATCTCCAAGGTAATTTCACCCTTAGTAAACCCATAGCTAAGGACCTCGAAGCGTTAAAGTTACAAGCGACCATGGTGTAGCGTTTTACTGAATGAGTCAAAGTTTAATACCTAACCTAACCTAACCTAACCTAACCTAATCTGACAACTGAAAGTGGATTTTATAGGCTCACAGATTTTTTAGAGGCAGTGCAGATACAGTATACAGGAGGCAACGTCGCTGACACTACACGCAATTACCTTCCCAATTAAAGTCAGGTACCCTTTCATAGCTGGGTCGACTAGGGAGTTCACCAGGCTAGTAGCAGTAACTCTTTGGGTGGGAGGTTACTGTAGTTCTTGGTCGCGCCTGCCATTAATCTACCTTACTGTAAATTTCCTCAAGTGTAAGAAGAGGAAAGGTTTATTGCTTAGAAATATAGCCGGGGATTCAGTGGTTCGGTGATTCAGTGGTCCGAGGATTCAGTGGTTCGGGGATTCAGTGGTTCGGGGATTCAGTGGTTCGGGGATTCAGCGGTTCGGGGATTCAGCGGTTCGGGGATTCAGTGGTTCGGGGATTCAGCGGTTCGGGGATTCAGTGGTCCGGGGATTTAGTGGTTCGGGGATTCAGTGGTCCGGGGATTTAGTGGTTCGGAGATTCAGTGGTCCGGAGATTCAGTGGTTCGGGAATTCAGTGACTGTCACACACCACTTTTCTTATGGTGTAACAAAGACTATGGAGGAACACAAAGGCTTAAACACACACACACACACACACACACGAAGTTTTCTAAAGACTATCATTCGTGTTTCGTGTTCTCGTTAACCTTCACATCAACACAATGGATCTCAGACATCAAATAAATATTCAGTCTCTGTACAACCAAGAAAACACTACAGTCGTTTTGTAGATAATTTTTAAGTTTAGTTTAATTATACACAATTAGAATATTAAATTTTCATTCTCGATTTTAATGAATGTGTGTATTTTCTGTGTGTGTGTGTATATACTCTTAATATCGAGTATATCAAGGTATAGCTACGAGATAATAATGATATCAATGTGTATAATTCATCTCGTGTATCTGTAATTGACTGGTATATAGGAACGATAGTACAGGTAAATTTATTACCTAATATTTTACCTGTTGTATTGGTGTTATTATTTATCATCCACCTCACCATACCATCCCACACACCTGACCCACCCATCTCTCCTACCCAACCCACCAACGAACCTAACCCACCCATCTCTCCTACCCAACCCACCAACGAACCTAACCCACCAACCTACCTACCCTACTCAACAATCCACCTAACCCTCCAACCCACCCACCCACCCCACTCACCTATCCACCTAACCCACCTATCCACCTAACCTAGTGACTTTAACCTCACGACTCGACAACAGCGGCGATGGTGGTGGTGGTAGTGGTAAGTAAATTCCCCAAGAGGTTTTAAATACCAGTCACCCTCGAGGTTCAAGTTATTGCTCAAGCAGTTACCATTTATTAGGCTGCAATTCCTCACTTTCAAAGCCCGACATCAAGACTTAACTCACTTACAACGCTCTTGCCTGAGAAAAATGGAATTAGCAATCAAGCGTGTTGTCTGAGGGTTGGTTTAAGCTTGCTAGACACTCCGACTTTCAAATTGCCTAAGATGGCTTTTGGGAGGAGGGGGGGGGGGCTTTTGGATCGTGTTTTGTTTTTGTTTTGTTGTGGGATTTTGTTTTTTTATATTAATTTTTGCCTCGTTGAATATTTCGTGAGTGAATTTTTTTTTTTTCGTTTTTGGTGATTTTTATTTTGTTGGTTTTGATTTTATTGGTGTGTGTGTGTGTGTGTGTGTGTGTGTGTGTGTGTGTGTTTTTTCTCTCGATTTATATAAATTATATTTTGCCTTTTGATATTTTGTGATTTTTATTTGGCTATTTATATGATAATTCAACCCCCCTTACCCTCCCTTACCCCCATACTCTCCCTTACCCCCATACTCTCCCTTACCCCGCCTTATCCCCCTTATCCCCTAACCTCCCTTACCCTCCCTAACACCCTCACCCCCTTACTCCCTAACCTCCCATATCCTCCCTCACCCTTCCTTACCCCTAACCTCCCTTACCCCCTAAACTCCCTTACCCCCCTTACACGCCTCTACCCTTGGTGTTTTGGTCTCGATTACATTTCGTGAGTAATTATACATTATAAAACCTTTAATTACACTGAAATTTCTCCCTATTTCCCCCCCCCCCCTCTCTCTCTCTCTCTCTATTGAAGAAGTAGAAGAACAAAAACAAGAACAAAAACAAGAACACGAATAAGAACAACAACAACATAAATAGTAACAGCAGCAACAATAATAATAGCAACAAAAATAATAAGAAAAACAAGAATAAGAAAACAAAAAGATGATGAAGAAGAAAAAACAAGAACAAAAACAACAACTAACAATAACAAAAACAACAACAACAACTAACAAAAACAACAACAACAACACACAGTAACAGACAAGAACAAACAATAACAGACAACAACAAGAACAACAAATAACAAGAACAAACAACAACAACAACAAACAGGCAACCTCGCAGGAACATAAGTGTTATTGTGTATGAATCACTACACCACCTGGCGACAATACTGTATATACAACACTCGCAACACAGAGGCTACACTTACTGTATACCTCTTCCTCCCTCTTCCTCCTCTTTCCTCTTCCTCCTTCCTCTTCCTCCCTCTCCCTCTCTCTTCCTCCTTCCTCTTCCTCCCTCCTCTTCCTCCCTCTTCTTCCTCCTTCCTCTTCCACCCTCTTCTTCCTTCCTCTTCCTCCCTCTTCCTCCTTCCCCTTCCTCCTATTTCTTCCTCTTCTTCCTTCTTTCCCCTTATCTCCCTCCTCTTTCTTCTCTCCCTCTTCATGGTTCCTCTTTTTCCTTCTTCAGCCCTTAATTTCCTCCTCTCCCTTCTCATCATTCTCTGTTTCTTAATTCTTATCCTCCTTCACTTCCAGTTCTTCCTCTTCGTCTCCCTTCCTCCCTTTCATCTCTATTCCTCTTCTTTCACTCCCTCCTCTTTATCATATCCACCCTCGTTTATCTTCTGCTCTCCTCCCTTTCCTTCTCTTTATTTTCTCTTTTGTCATTATCTCTATTTTCTTCCCTGCTTTCATCGCCTTTTCTCAATTCTCTTCATTTTCCTTCATTTTTGTCATCATTATTTACTTTACTCCTATCGTTTTTTTCTCCATTTATTTACTAATATCATTTCAATCATTATCATATCCTATCGTATTCCTCCTTATGCAAATTTTAAACCGGAAAACAAACACACATGTTTCGTTTATTCCTCGGGTATATCTCTTTAATGTCTGTTCCAAATATCGTCTCACGTACTACGAGGAGGAAGAGGAGGGGGGGGGGGAGGAGAGGGAGGGGGAGGAAGAAGTAGATTGGTGAATGGGGGAGGGGGGGGGGAAGGAGGAGGAGGGTAAGAAAGGGAAGAAGAGTAAGGGGGGAAAGATAAGAAGAGGAAGGAGGGGATGAATAAGAAGATGGAAGAGGAAGAGTAAGAAACAGGAAGAGGAAAGAGGAAGAAGCAGAAGGATAGGATGAATAAGAAGATGGTGGAAGAGGAAGAGGAGGAAATAGGAAGAGGAAATGGGAAGGAGGAAGGAGGAGAGAGAGGGAGAAGCTCCTTCTTGCGCTATTGTCAAAGGCAGTTTGCACAAGGAGGCGTTTCCTTTATGGCATCTCTCGTAAGCAGCCTCTTGTGTTATGGTGCTTCCTGTATAACGGCTTGTGTCATGGTAGAGCACGTATAGAGGCCTGTGTGTCATGGTAGAGCACGTATAGAGGCCTGTGTGTCATGGTAGAGCACGTATAGAGGATTGTCCGTAATGGTAGAGCACGTATAGAGGCCTGTGTGTCATGGTAGAGCACGTATAGAGGATTGTCTGTCATGGTAGAGCACGTATAGAGGCCTGTGTGTCATGGTAGAGCACGTATAGAGGCCTGTGTGTCATGGTAGAGCACGTATAGAGGATTGTCTGTCATGGTAGAGCACGTATAGAGGCCTGTGTGTCATGGTAGAGCACGTATAGAGGCCTGTGTGTCGTGGTAGAGCACGTATAGAGGATTGTCTGTCATGGTAGAGCACGTATAGAGGATTGTCTGTCATGGTCGTGCACGTATAGAGGCCTGTGTGTCGTGGTAGAGCACGTATAGAGGATTGTCTGTCATGGTAGAGCACGTATAGAGGATTGTCTGTCATGGTAGAGCACGTATAGAGGCCTGTGTGTCATGGTAGAGCACGTATAGAGGATTGTCTGTCATGGTAGAGCACGTATAGAGGCCTGTGTGTCATGGTAGAGCACGTATAGAGGCCTGTGTGTCATGGTAGAGCACGTATAGAGGATTGTCTGTCATGGTAGAGCACGTATAGAGGATTGTCTGTCATGGTAGAGCACGTATAGAGGTTGGTGTGTCATGGTCGTGCACGTATAGAGGCCTGTGTGTCATGGTAGAGCACGTATAGAGGATTGTCTGTCATGGTAGAGCACGTATAGAGGCCTGTGTGTCATGGTAGAGCACGTATAGAGGTTGGTGTGTCATGGTCGTGCACGTATAGAGGCCTGTGTGTCATGGTAGAGCACGTATAGAGGTTGGTGTGTCATGGTCGTGCACGTATAGAGGCCTGTGTGTCATATATAGAGGGCTGTGCACTTTTGTAGAGACTCCATGGATCCTCTGTCAAAGTGATAAACACAGATCATTGTAAACACCACAAACCTTTCATAGTTTAATATCTCAACGAAAATCACGCACGCACACGCACGCACAAGCACTCATACACACACACACACACACACACACACACTCCTGGCCAGGCGAGGACTGCAGGAGGGAACGCCGCCGTGCTTAAGGACCTACGTACCTCCAGCGAGAGAGAACGCACTTGAAGCAATCATTAGCTGAAGAGTCCGCCTACCCCTCGCGACGCTCAGCCACGGTATGAAACGCCTACATGACATTACATGACAGTGACGAGAGATAGAGAGAGAGAGAGACAGAGAGAATGACATGCCAGTGACGAGAGAGAGAGACAGAGAGAATGACATGGCAGTGAAGAGAAAGCGAGATAGAGACGATGGATGGAGAATTTTGTGAACTCCACGCGTATACTGGCATGCACCGTGCTGATTGGCTCTTGCTTATGACGTGCTTGTTTGGCTACTAGTACATGTAGATGAGAGAGAGAGAGAGAGAGAGAGAGAGAGAGAGAGAGAGAGACATATTTTGTAGAGTCTACATGTATGAGGGCAAGCATATCAACCTAACCTAACCTAACCCAAACAAAAGCTAGCTAGACTAAAGCCTCCCCCTCCACGTTCTCCTCCCCCCTCCCCCTCCCCCCCATGTCCCCCTCCTTCATGTCCCCCCTCCATGTCACCCCCTCCATGTCCCCCCTCCCCCTCCATGTCCTCCTCCCCTCCATGTCCCCCATTCCTTCATGTCCCCCCTCCATGTCCCCCCTCCCCCTCCCTCCCTCCATGTCCCCCCTCCCCCTCCCCCTCCCTCCCTCCAGGTCCCCCTCCCCTCCATGTCCCCCTCCCCTCCATGTCCTAATCTCCACCTCCTTACTTTACTCTCTCTACCATCAAGCTCTGAGGCGGTGTGCTTATGAAGACTCTGATCTTATCCTCCCATGCCTCTCTCTCTCTCTCCTCATTCCTAACTCATTCACATCCTTCATTCAATACATTACTTCATTGATGCATTTCTCTTCTATTAAAACGACTTTCCACCCTTTTACATATCATAGCTATCGATATATGTGCTTTATAGGGCCTATATGTATATTTTGTTACTGAATTATGTACTGGATATTATTTCGCGTGTTTTGATTACAGTGAGGTGAGATTAAGTGTTGGTCTTTATGTCTGTTGTCGTATGCACCTCCGTTTGTCTTTCATAATGTTAATTTGAAAAAGAAACGAGGAATCTATGCCAGTTGATGTCACGGTGAACCAGAGGTGAGCCAATGAGAACTAGGTCGGCCCCCATATGAGTGGATTCTGGTGTCATGCTGGAACGAGGCGAGGAGAAGGAGGACAAGAGGTAGAGTCACTCAGTCATTAGCATGTGGAGCCTCACACGCCTAGGTCCTCAGGTGTCAAAATTCTCCTTCACTTGCACCTGACTCTGAAGGTGTTTTATGAACGCTATTTTTTGAGACGTTCCAGAGAAGAGACTTTTGTTTTTCTGTGTTTTTTTTTTTTAATGTGTGAGTTGCAGTTATTTTGTTTATATTAAAGAAAAAGATTAAATTTGTTGAAGTTTGACATTTTACAAAATTATTTATAAAGTTATTATTAAAATATGTTTATTTTTACTATTGAATCTTTTATTTCACTTTATATTTTGTCTTTTTATACTAACTTACAGTATCTCTTTACACTCCATATTGTGTTTATCTTCTAGGTGGAAAAATATCAATGTATTTCAAATTATCAAGTTAGGCCAAAAAATACTACATATACATCAGAATATACACATGCATACATACAACTCTGTACATATGTATATCCTAGACTACATATTATACATGAGTCGGTGATGAAACTAAACTCTTAATTTCATTTAATAATTTGTTTAGTTATATGAAGGTAATTAAGTGTAAACAAATATACGCAAAATACAGGTAAATCAAGGGGGTGGGGGGTCGGGGGGGGGGGGGGGGGGTAATCATAGGGCAGGTAAAGCGTATAATGAATGGAGTACTCAGTGCCACACCTGTTTTGGTTACGTTAGGTTAGGTTACGTTAGATTAGGTTAGGTTACGTTAGATTAGGCTAGGTTAGGTTGGGTTAGGTTACGTTGGGTTAGGTTAGGTTAGATTAGATTATTCTAGGTTAGGTTGGGTTAGGTTAGGTTTGATTATTCTAGGTTAGGTTGGGTTAGGTTAGGTTACGTTGGGTTAGGTTAGGTAAAATGTATAATAAATGGAATACTCAGCGCCACACACCTGATATGGCCTTATTGACTTCTGGCAGACTGATTTACGCCTGTCGATAAATAAGCCACTCACACGTTGCCTGAAGCTGCTGCCTGAAGAAAAAACCTAAAAAATTCAGTGGCACCGAGAGAACTGTGTACTTGTGATGCAGCTGTTTACCCAGTCACCTACACAGGAGTGGGGCTAAGGATTTTTTTCTTAATTAAATTTCAAGGCGATAACAACCTCTGAATTAGAATCTGAGTGAGGACGGTATTCTAAAACCTCTTGCTGGATATGAAATAAACCAAGCGGGGAATTATTAGTAGAAGTCGTCTAAGAGAAATAAAATGTTTTTTATTTATATAGAGATTTTTTGGTCCTATATATAAAATAAACATAAAAATTATTATTATTAGGTTATAATAGGCTATCTAATAGGGTTATAAATAGTATAGCGTAAATTGACAATTATTAAACTATATTATAGAAATGTTTAGTGAAGTAGGTGAAGAGAATCCTAGGCAGTATTAACACGGTACATGAGATATATGATAAATGATCCATAAATGCCTGTGTTATTAAGATTACACACACACACGATGAGAGGATGATAGATGATGCACAAGTGAATGTATATTGACACAACATAGACACACGTTCAATGTATGATGAACGACATCCACACCAAAACATATTGATACACTGCGGTTGAGAGAAGCGGTTCAGTTGGTTGATGAGAATTATAATGATATAAATCGAGGTAGGAGGAAAGGGAGGGGGGAAAGGGGGAGGAAGAAAAGGGGTGAGAACAGGAAGAAAGGGAGGAGGAAGACGAGGAGGAGGAAGAAAAGGGGGGAAGAGGGGGGGGGGGGGAGAAATAAGTAATTGACCAACTAAAACTAACGAGTATGGAGATAAATTTTTTTTTTTTACCGAGACAGTAAGTACAACCTTCCACGCATACTGTATAGACAGGTGTGTTATTTACAGTGAAGAGTAGAGGTGAGGTGAGGTGAGGTGAGGTTAGGTTAGGTGAGGTGAGGTGAGGTGAGGTGAGGTTAGGTGAGGTTAGGTGAGGTTAGGTTAGACTGTTGTATTATTTATAGTGAAAAGAGTAGATGGGGAGATTGAAACTACTCGAACGATTCTAATAAGTGAAGAAATTAAACAAGCGTGAGACACTGACATCAAGGTTGACAATGTTCCTCTAAACACGTCGACTTGAACACCGATGACGACTTTTCAATGGTTAGAATAGTTTATAGTGTCGTTAATGGAGATAAGATATTGAGCTGAGGTGAACGAAAATTATCGCTAGTTTGAGCTATAAATAGGAGGCATGGGAAAAGCTACAGGTGATGGGGGGCGTTATAGCTTAAGGTGGGTGGGGATGGGTGGATAGGTGTTAGGATTGGTGGGAATGGGTAGGAGAGTGGATGGGTGGGTGGGTGGGTGGACAGGAGGGTGGGTCGTGGGTGATGGATGAATAGGTGATATAGCAAGTGTTAGGATGGGTGAGTGGTTGATGGATAGGTAGGTAAGTGGTTGATGGATGGATAGGTGGGTCGGTAGGTGGTGGGTTGCTGCACGATCGATGGGTAAGTAATAACAGGAGCCAATATATCGTCTCGTGGAAACTGTTGAATGAATGATAATGTGAACCATTCTTCACTCTGTATCTGGCAGCGGTGGCGTTCTGAGCAGCTGACGTCTTGACATGCTGAAGGTGGGGGGGGGGGGGAGGGGTATGAGGTGTGTGAGGTATGAGGGAGAGAAAGGTAGAATGTGGAATGAGGCGTGAGGAAGATAGTGACGAGAGATAGGGTGTCAGGGTGAACTCTCTATTCTCACCTTCTGACACTCTTAGAAAAGGGTGTCAATTCCTGCTCTATGTTGACACTTTCTAAGAGAAAATTAATGGACACTCCATCTTGTCCCTGTAACTGAGGAAAGGGAGAGAAAGGGAGCGAGAGAGGGGAAGGGGAAGGAGAGAGAAAGGGTAGGGGGTAGAGAGGGTAGAGGGAGGGGAGGTGAGGAAGGTAAAGTTTCTACTGTGGCTTTCAGAGAGACTGTATACGGGGTTCAAGAGGGTGTCGAAGGAGGTAAACTTTTGACATTTCAGGTTGGTTATATGATCCTAGGCGACAGGAGAGTGTAGAGCCGAGGGAGAGGAAACGAGAGAATGTGAGAGCCTTACCTAGAAGATGAAAAGGGTTCTCTATCTGTCTGTGAGTTTATACGTTACCTTACTGGGCAACAACTGGATATACTTGTGAATTCCTATTGATAAGCAAATCTATGCCCCGCTTTACAATGTGCCTTGAATAGCCTTTTTGATGCTGTCGTGGTATTTCCTTTTATATGCGTCAGTTTATTCTTGTAATGTCGGGTAGGTTCGTAGCCCTAGTGATGATAAATACCAGTTATATGGGAGTGATAGGAATGTATGTGTGTTATTATTATTATTATTATTATGTGTTGAAGACATTACGTAGAATTGTTTAAAATCTTAAGCAAGTGAAATAGATAAAAATCACGTTTTTCCTTAAGTAATAATACCAGCAACATGTAACAACACAGCAAAGAATATAAAGTAGACTCGCCCAGATCATTAATATGTAGGAGGTACTTTGTCAACACGAGAAGATCATTAATGTGTGCAGTATGTGTAAATAATAACACGGGCAGTTAACGTGACACCTTTGGGGAACTTGGTTTTGTACTGGGGAAAAAAGTTGATGTTGACCTCACAGGGTTCATCTACCGGAAACCCTCCAACACAAAATTAGACTTGCAAATAATAATTAAGTGAAATTCATCCTATGGACCGTTGGCTCACCGCCGGCTGTTGCTGATTAATTAAGAAAATGCAAATTAGAACTCTACTGTGAGGGGTGAGGATAGTGAGAAAAGGGATGAAGCGAAGCGGCAGACGAAGGGAAGTGGTCTCTTGTCCCCAGCGATAACCGAGGTGATTGCCCTACTCACGTCTCCTCTGCCTCAGGGATGATTATCAGAAGGTAACGCTTTACTCTTTCTCACATCTCAGCTTCTGGTAGATGATAAGCTGGGTAACACTACGCCTTTCTTTACTCTTGTTCCTGAATTATATATTATGGGTGATATTTATAATGTAATGCCGTAGAGAATATAGATTTCCTCACAACAGATGCTTCAGCTGAGGGTAAAGTAGACGATCGGGTCAAACCTCGCTGTAACGTCCAATGAGTAATAAGAATAAAGGTTTTACCGTAATGGGGCGAATCTCTTGGGTTGGACACCTCTTGTGCTATCGGAATAAAACGTTTTCGTTGGCGAGGACCTTAGCCCTAAAGGTATCACTGTTCTTCGGTGCCAGGTGCTCTAGCTAAGAGCTGCCTGACGAAGAAACACGTTAGTTAGCCAGTTGCTCTCGGCTATGGTCGTCATGACACCCAAACCTCAGAACTCATCACCCTAGCGGTCGTTCCGGGCCGCCTCCTCCACCATCAAGCCTGATGAGCAAGCCTCTTTGGATAATGAACCTCCATCGTCAGTGAGACTCACAAGTGATTCCTTCTGCCGGGACGAACTCTTCCTTACATCCAGCATCTCCGGTTTGGGGGGATGATGGTGTCAGCAGGCAGGAGTATTACCATCGTTAAGAACATTCACCAAGCCTCCGACTGGGTTATTTAGCCATTAAGAGAAGCCCCGTACTCAACACAGAGCCAACCAAAGTGTGAGAATTTCTTGTATTTGATTTCATTTTATACTTCCTTACGGTTTTGTTATATACGCCTCTCCATAAACTATGAAGAGTTATTACATGTTATTGACACCCACGATAACCTCTGCTGTTAAGTGATATCGTAGTCACTAAATGTTTTGTTGGCATAAGTTCACGTTTATTAAGATACAGTTCATCAAGTTCCACATATTATATCAACTTAGTGTTTAATGAAGGATACACCTACCTGGCCAACACTACACCTACCCGGCCATCACCACACCTACCTGGCCAACACTACACCTACCCGGCCAACACCACACCTACCCGGCCAACACCACACCTACCCGGCCATCACCACACCTACCCAGCCATCACCACACATACCCGGCCAACACTACATTGACCCGGCCAACACTACACTGACCCGGCCACACCTCTGCGTCATCTATCACGCCCAGGATCATGTATGGGCGCCACAGACCTCAACAATAACCATTCCTGCTCTGTGATTTACGCCCAGCTGTAGCTTCGTCTATCACGTAGGCAGCAACCGCGGCCCTTTCTCACGTATCATTGTCATCTATCATGTTAAGTGGGCAAGTGTTGGGCATATACAGGTGTGTGTGTGTGTGTGTGTGTGTGTGTGTAATAATAATAATAATAATAATTAACGGTTTATTGAAAGAGCTTGGCAGCCAGAAGGCTGAAAATATACAGTTACATATTTGGGGAGTGGGTTACGAATTACAAATAATATACAAGTAACATAAGTGACACAAATAAGACATATAACAACTTAGATGGGGAAAAGCTCAAACTACAGTTCAATTCAGCATAGTGACAGTGTTACAGTATTACAAGTTATTGATAATTTTTACAATGGTTGGGACTGGGCTGTTCTTATAGCGATCAGTTCGTGCACGTATGGGCTGGATGCGGTTGTGGTGTCGAACAGCAATTCTCGGACAAGGGACCTCGGGTGGTAGTAGGAGCCGGTGTCGGGGATGGTGTAGAAGCTTCTTACCAAATTTGCAGATGAGGTCGTGGTGATGGTCAGTGAGAGTCGAAAGGGTCAGTGTGTTGAGCGCTTCTTGATATGTGGAGTGTGTGTGTGTGTGTGTGTGTGTGTGAGACCACTAACTCCTAGACCAATAACAATTTCATTATTAATTTATTTGACTGCATAAACTATTTTTTTTGTGGTAAATTATTTATTAAAGAAGATCGGGTATCATTTCATACAAATATAAAATATGAAATCCCCTGAAGATTATAGACCTAAACTTATTTCACCTGATTATTAAAAACCCTTAGGCCTATACTACAGGTTATACACTACAAAAGACTGTCAGTAGTTTGGTGTTGATGAGATTTATATTATTATTCACTATGTCTAAAATTATACGGTGAAATATTAGGCCTATCAGCAATACGAAGATGGCTTTATTGTGTAACTTCATTCTGTTTTTGTTTTTAAGGTTATGATGCTTGAAGCTTTACATAATTCACCTTAAAGAAGCTTCGAATAAAACAGCTCAAGCTTATGTTGAAAAGCTGATATGTAACTTGTAAGCTGTAAAGCCAGTTGGTTACTTCCTTAATGTCTTGTATTTAACCACAGGAAAACATTAATAACCTCACTAACCTAATCTCACATATGTAGTAATAACCTAACCTAACCTAACCTAAGCTAACCCCAGAAAAGCAATATTAATGCATATTTGGCCAATTTTTGATAATGTTAAGATACCAAATTCTGTCTTAAAATTAATGTTTCTGTATTAAGACATAAACACACTTTACCGGGGAGTTACTACAGGAAAGATAAAAGTTATCTCTATTTGCCGGATAAGCCGGTTAAGTATGAAGGCTTATCCGTATAACAATTCTTAAAATTTACGTCATTTTCACAAGATGTTGAAAAAGTAAATCTAATATTTTGTTACCGTAGTTAAAGCGAATTGTAAACGAGCTTATTATTATTATTATTATTATTATTATTATTATTATTATTGTTGTTGTTGTTGTTGTTGTTGTTGTTGTTGTTGTCGTCGTCGTTGCTGTTGTTTTTGCTTTATTGTTGTTTTTGTTTTTGCTGCTGTTGTTGTTGTTGTTGTTGTTGTTGTTGTTGAGTGTTGAATGAGTATTATAATTTTTCCATTAGAACAAATATTGGTATTTATACATTTCACTGTTAACACACTCAACACTTCAACAATTACCGTCCATGTTAAGTCTTCCTCCAAACAACATGAACTTTTCCTCAACTGTTCTCACAAAACGGATATTGGATCTTCAGTCATCAAGAATTTATCTTTCTACATTTGCCACCAACCTGATCTGAATATTAGATTTTAAAAGGCTGTTGGGTGATTGCCGATCCTGAACTCAAATTTACCACTAAAGTGTTTGTAAACCACCAAAATAACTCCTTGGTTATTGACCTCATGCTTACGTAGTCTATCCAGAAAGTCGGTGAAAATAACATGGTAAAAATGTCATCGATTCTTGATTTGGTAACCTTCCCGTCACACGTAATGCCTCACCTCTCCACCACCTCCACCATTTCTCACCTCCCCCTACCACCTCCTACCTCTAACTTCCCCCTGCCACCTCCCCCTCCCCCTGCCACCTCCTACCTCTAACCTCCCCCTGCCACCTCCCCCCTCCCCCTGCCACCTCCCCCTCCCCCTGCTACCTCCCCCTCCCCCTGCCACCTCCCCCTCCCCCTGCTACCTCCCCCTCCCACCTCCCCCTCCCCCTGCCACCTCTAACCTCCCCCTCCTACCTCTAACCTCCCCCTGCCACCTCCCCCTCCCTCTGCCACCTCCCCTTCCCCCTGCCACCTTCCTCCTCCCCCTGCCACCTCCCACTCCCCCTCCTACCTCTAACCTCCCCCTGCCACCTCCCTCTCCCCCTGCCACCTCCCCCTCCCACCTCTAACTCCCCCTGCCACCTCCCCCTCCCCCTGCCACCTCCCCCTCCCACCTCCTTCTCTCACCTCCCTCCCCTCCATCTCTCACATAGAGGTCCCATGCCCCCTCGTCCTCCTCTTCTTCGTCTCATGGTAGGTTATAAGTCAAACGTAAGGTAAGATTAAGACTTTTCTACACTAGCCCTTTGTTCACAGTATCAAGAGGACCAATACAGTGGTTTGTTGACCTCAGTAAATCTAATATTAACATCTACTGTAAATAAAATGAGATTTATATGTTTTTCTCTCTGACTTTGACATATTTTATAGATCTAATTTATGGATCTTCTCTTAGGAAAATCTGTTGTAATTTTTTTGCGGGTGGGGGGGGGGGGGGGGGAGGAGCGGGATTATGTACAGTAAGTGTTATGTAATATTGACTAAAACATATATTTTTCACTCGGGAGTTTTTCTTGCCAGCCCCGACCTTCACCTCGTTTATCACCTACTGTCGTGCAAACACATCTGTGATACTATATATCATACTATCAGCCTACAGTAACACGCTACTTATTGACCCAAACAATGGAATATCGTGTTGTGTACTGAAATACTACGTTATATTGTGTATAATATAAAAGTTCTGAAATATTATATTATATACTAAAAAAAAGCCTTCTGTAATACCCTGTTCTCGTGTACTTGGTGAAATAACTTTTTAATTGTGTAATAAATAAGACTAATGTAATATTGTACTACACCAGAATATGATAAATGATTTGTTACCAACAGTGTTAATGGAAGTTACTCAATCTAGTGTTTTTTTTTTCACCAGCACAAACAAACCGCAGTTCCTCTCTTACTCCGCAACAAGCATTTGGTAACCTTGTGCGTGTTGTTGGCGCTCTTCTCTTATACCTGTACATGCATGTGTGTGTGTGTGTGTGTGTGTGTGTGTGTGTGTGTTTTATTTAGCTTCGTTAATGAGAATAATCTTGGCCAAAAAGCTGTTCACACAAAAGCAGACTCGTTTTGTTGTCCAGCGCCGGGGCGGTGCATCACGTGTACCCCAACACTGGCAAATCTACCGTGCATGAATAATGTAAATGGTACTAAAGTAAGGCAATTAATCTGGGATTATAATGTGACGTGTTGTTTTACCGTCAATTAGAGTGGATTGGAGAGGATATCCCAGGAATCTACTCATGAAAACATCAAAAAGCTTCATTCCTTTGTTAGCGCCCACGACTACCAGGTTCATTACTAGTACTTACAGACAGCGCGAGCACCAGGAGAGGAGTTACTGTAATGTATTCTACTGTAATGTACTCTACTGTACTGTCTGTGGCTCAGAAAAAACAAACTTTATTTTGTTATCCAGTGCTACATTAGACGAGGACCCAACTTTTACGCTTGCCAGGGTAAAAGTGTTTAGTGTAGCTCAGTATGTGATCGTAACTGGCGTAATTACATATCCTGGTTTTGTTTTTTCCTGTTTTTCGTGTTTTTTTTTCGTGGTGGCATTCAGCGAGTAAGAACGGTCTATAAAAAGAGATGAGACATGTTTACCAGCTGAGGTATCTCCCTCAACAATGGCCTGACTTTAATGAGATAACTTTTTGTGTCACTATTGGCGTTAACACCTTTGATAACTCTGAGGTCAATCTGTCGCTATGGTGACCAGGTTTCCTGTGGTGTCAAAAGTCAGGTGAAACTACAGTCCAGATCGTTTTTTTCTGTCCTGTTTTTTCGCCTCTTATAGGATATATAATTGAACATTGTCAGATATGCTGCTTATTTATACGAGTCTTAAGTATTGATACGGAATTAGGTTTAGATACTGAGCAACAAATACTTCCTAATTACTTCATTATTTTTTATCATAATGCACCTTGTAAAAACCTCAGAACACCACAACACTAGTATTGCTTGTTACTCAACCCTGAGGAGTCACACACACACACACACACAGGAGAGAGGCCGGAGACTCACCTCGCTTCCTGCTAAATTCTCACCTCCCACACCTCGATAAGTTGGCCAGGTGCTTCATGAGTGAGGAGGATGATTGATGATGAGTCTTTAGCGTGTAGTTACAGAGGAGACGGATGATCTCTTTAATGGGTCGCTGATGGCCAACACTGGTAGCCACTGGCAAAGTTGGCTGTATCGAGCCATGGCGACTAGGAAACGCTCAGGATGGCTTTTGACTGGTACAATTCTTTGTCTATGCGGCAGTCTGTTAATTACTCTATGGTATTATGGTAGTACATCATCATGGTAGCATTGTAATAGAACCTCATCTATGGTGGGAGGGTTAATGCCATCATAGTCCATTAGGAGTATGGGAACACGTCACCGTTTATGGGAGATTAATAGACGTAGGCGGTCTTGCTTGTTGTCGTTTAATTCATCACCTGGCGTACACAGGTGGTTACCGGCCATCAACCACCCAGAGCGGATACCCATGAAATTGATGATTCCTGCTACTCTCTCTCTCTCTCTCTCTCTCTCTCTCTCTCTCTCTCTCTCCGAACGATGTTAAATTTCCTCTCTGGTGTATTTATTTACCTTTGTGTTTGACCCTGTAAAGCATTATAAAGGCTGAGAGAGAGAGAGAGAGAGAGAGAGAGAGAGAGAGAGAGAGTAAACGATTATCTTGATAAAAATGTAGATTCTATTAAAAAGAAGTGCGCTTACAGTTAATTATTTCATTTAGGTTAGTTTAGGTTAGGTTTAAAGATATATTTTATTTAAAGTTTGTCTTTCGTTACCTGTCTAATTCTTAAACAATAAATAAGACACAAAAAAATAAAAATAAATAAATATTGATTATTATTACCAAAAAAACCTCAAAAATTACCCCAACAGCCCACATGACTCGTATAGTATATACGTCACCGTGAACTGGTTGATGGACCTACATCAAAGACTCGTGTGTAACTGATGCCGCCAACCCACCACCTACAGGAGACCACCGGCAGTAGACCAACAAAAGAGACACAGAGTTGAACACACACACATACAGCACACGAAGGCTCCACGGGATTGTTGAAAAATTCGGTTCAGTAACAATAGTAATGATGGCTCCTAACATAAGTTCCATGGAGGCTTAATAGACACACACATACTAGTGATATATGTCGATATACAATGCGAAATACTGAGACAAAAACACCGAAATGACAGATTTAGTTATGTCCATGGTAGTGTGTGGTATTGGTTGACCTTCGTTCACCTGCGGGTAACAGAACTAACCATCAACATCCTGTCTCCAATATTCTACAAATAGATAAAACTCGGTGTTAATTTTTTTGTGGGGGGAGAAGCGTAATTCAGTTCACATTGCTGTTTGTGATGAATTCTGGCACACATTTCTCCCCTGATGGATTGAATTGCTCTCTTAACTATGAGCTATGTTGGCAATATATTTACTGCAGCCCAAAAATTGCACAGTACAGTAGATGCCTCACAGGTGTGGTGGTGGTGGTAGTAGTAGTAATGGTGGTGGTGGTGGTGGTGGTGGTCGAGGTGGCCGGTAGCACATTTAGGTTAGGTTTAATGGACGATGCATCACGCCCATTAAGTAAATCATGCCATTATCAGAAGTTAGCAGGTGACTGTGGTGATAGCTACTACTGGTTTTAATTACATTCACACATTATTAAACCTGAAAATGAGGTGCGAGTCTCAGATAATTCGGCCATTTGGTTGCTAGTTGAACTGTCTCTTAGCTCTCCTTCATTCACCTAATTAGGAAAAAAATGCTGACATGGAAATTCGCCTTTATGACTTGCCGTCTCCATGTTGTTTTAAAATGCTTGGGAGTTTATTGTAATGCGAGTTTATTTGGTCTATGGGAAATATTTAATTATATCTTAGAGCCTGAAGTATTATATAAGACTCGAGGGTGACTGTGTTAAGGCTTGAAGTATTATATAAGACTCGAGGGTGACTGTGTTAAGGCTTGAAGTATTATATAAGACTCGAGGCTCACTGTGTTAAGGCTTGAAGTATTATATAAGACTCGAGGGTGACTGTGTTAAGGCTTGAAGTATTATATAAGACTCGAGGGTGACTGTGTTAAGGCTTGAAGTATTATATAAGACTCGAGGGTGACTGTGTTAAGGCTTGAAGTATTATATAAGACTCGAGGGTGACTGTGTTAAGGCTTGAAGTATTATATAAGACTCGAGGGTGACTGTGTTAAGGCTTGAAGTATTACATAAGACTCGAGGGTGACTGTGTTAAGGCTTGAAGTATTATATAAGACTCGAGGGTGACTGTGTTAAGGCTTGAAGTATTATATAAGACTCGAGGGTGACTGTGTTAAAGCTTGAAGTATTATATAAGACTCGAGGGTGACTGTGTTAAAGCTTGAAGTATTATATAAGACTCGAGGGTGACTGTGTTAAGGCTTGAAGTATTATATATGACTCGAGGGTGACTGTGTTAAGGCTTGAAGTATTATATAAGACTCGAGGCTCACTGTGTTAAGGCTTGAAGTATTATATAAGACTCGAGGGTGACTGTGTTAAAGCTTGAAGTATTATATAAGACTCGAGGGTGACTGTGTTAAGGCTTGAAGTATTATATAAGACTCGGGGGTGACTGTGTTAAGGCTTGAAGTATTATATAAGACTCGAGGGTGACTGTGTTAAAGCTTGAAGTATTATATAAGACTCGAGGGTGACTGTGTTAAGGCTTGAAGTATTATATAAGACTCGAGGGTGACTGTGTTAAAGCTTGAAGTATTATATAAGACTCGAGGGTGACTGTGTTAAAGCTTGAAGTATTATATAAGACTCGAGGGTGACTGTGTTAAGGCTTGAAGTATTATATAAGACTCGAGGGTGACTGTGTTAAGGCTTGAAGTATTATATAAGACTCGAGGGTGACTGTGTTAAGGCTTGAAGTATTATATAAGACTCGAGGCTCACTGTGTTAAGGCTTGAAGCATTATATAAGACTCTAAGGTCACTGTGCTAGTGGTGTCGTGGGGTAGAAACACACTAATTGTACCTAACAGTCCATTAGCACGCTTCAGTAACTTAGTGTTCATAATGGTTGAACAAAATACCATTACAAAATAAAAATATTCCATTGTGTGTATAAAAGTGGATAACAATAGTGTAGTGTAACTATGGATAATTCTTTACACACAAAAAATTTACCTGAAATATTTTAGTATCCAATTCGTGTATGATAATTATTTTTTTCTCTTGTTCCTTGATATAAAACTACCGAGGTGTAATTTGCTAGTAATATTTCGTATAAAACACATAATGAGCTATAAGCCCCAGCACTTAATCCCACCCACCCACCCACCCACTCACCTACCCACCCACCCACTCACTCACCTACCCACCCACTCACCTACCACCACCATACCACATAAGGCCAGATGGC
>CAUDMG010002713.1:1397500-1477500 GCA_958450375.1 Homarus gammarus
CTTGATTCCATTAATTGTTTGATTCCACTAATTATTGACTTCCCTTAATTGTTTGATTCCATTAATTGTTCCATTCCTTTAACTGTTGACTGCATTAATTGTTTGACTCCCGTAATTGTTATTTGATGTTTGTTGAGTGGTGTCAGAGTTTTGTGTTATATTTTTTATAGAAAAGAGATGTTAATCTCTAACGGTTGTTTGTTATTCCTCAGAGAACCATGGTCCTTGACTTTCCCTTTATAAGATCCTGATGAGGCTGGTAAGGGATTTCTATCCCTAAGTCCCAGGCCTTTACACTCTGTACCTAATATGAAAGCTATGAATAACGTCTTATATTTCATCAATGAGTAATGAAATATATCACTAATCTTTTTCATGTTGCTGCTGAACTATAGTATAAACTGAAGGCGGCGCTACAGAGGGCGCTGCACCGCTTCCTACGCCTGAGCGACATCAAAGGTTACCACGAGAGAGTTGCTTCTCCATGACCCCCTCACCACATAACATGGCTCACAAAAAAACGTTCATATCTGCAATTTATTTACGTAAATTGAATCCAGAGTTTACTGAATTCTCTCAAGTTTAGCATCACAGCAACGGGAGATTGAAATATACCTCGTTTGATATACACTTTAAACAAATACATAAAAGATATCCCTCTGTTGGTTATATATTTTATCAGAGTCGTATGAATGTTATGACGCTGAGGTCTTCTATCACGTGGTATGGTAGTTGTTGATATAATTTAGTCTAATGCTTTAACCCGTAGATGTTTTAGGGTAAAGGAAGAGGTCACTGGGGGTCATGATGAGAGAGATCTGTTTACTTCATACTGGGGACGGGGTGGGGAGGAGCCTGGGGACGGGGTGGAGAGAAGCCTGGGGAGGGGGTGGGGGGTGACCTGGGGATATACCTTGTTTTATGTTATTTTGTTTCGTTTCATTTGATTTGATTTGATTTAAAATTATTCCATTTCATGTTTCATTTAAGACCCTATCACCACTGCTACTCAAACACTCACTCCCCTCAGATTTAGTCTCTGCTAGTCTCAATCCCTCGTTTAACAGCCTGTGTGTATGGGACTCCACAGATTTTCTCCAGCGCCCGTCTCTGCCTCGTATCTGTTACAATACGGCCAAGTGATCATTGTATATTTACCTCTATCGTCTATATGATCTTTTTCAGCCTTATGTGATACTTTGATACTTAAAAACTCATTCTATGACTTGCTTGCTCTTCCCAGTGAACCATTATCATTACACTTTATTTATTTATGATACCAGATCCGAGACTCTTACTTATCGTACTTTATGAGCGCCATTATACAGGATCACTACAGTGCTCTTATTCGTGTGTGTGTATTTGTCATTTACTTCTTTATATTTCTAATTTTTTTATCTTGGTGTAGGACTGGCGTGTTTTCATGACCCAGCTTATCCTCTTGATGTATATTAGTATTAAGATTAAATATTAGTAGTTTGATGCATTTTTAACTACCTTCCCCATATCTGATATCTAAGAATTACTGACTATTATTTTTCTGATAGTTTAATTGGCAACATATAATTTTCTTGGAAGTTCTGAGTACACAAACCTAACGTAACGTAACGTAACCTGTGAAAATAATAATTAGAATCACCTGCCGCAGTCCTGCCACACTTCCCTCTAAGATGCACGCCTGAGCTGGAACTCTCATTAATTAGTTTCAAGTCCAATTCCCCCGAGGGATCACAGAGCCACTGGGTGTCCCTCCTCACTACCATGAAAACTTGATACTCTCGGTGACGTCTGCAGCTGCTGTCGTCACACATGGTTGATAAGTCGCATTGTGTGTGTGTGGGGGCGGGGGGGGGGGGCGGTTCTGGGGGAGTAGGGGAAAGTAAATAAGGTTATTCATCTTCCACATTTATGTAAACATGAACGTTAGAATCTATGACAACAGCATTCTGAACACTTAGTTGTTTAGATTCTCGACAGATTCAGTGGTAATTGTTTCATTATTAGACACAGACATAAGACTTGTGTTTGTCACCAGTATGAGTCATCACTGATTCATAAACCAACAACCAGCGGCCAGTTATCTCCTTGGCACTATCTCTCGAACGATCTTCTGAGTTGTCTTCTTCGTCATGTTCCCCTCCCGCCAAGTCCTTCATCGTCAGTGATAATGGTGATGATCAGTGATGGTGATGATGTTGATGTTCAATGGTGATGATCATTGTCAGGACTAAGACTGGTGGCCTCCAAGTTGGACTAACAAGACGTCACAGCAACATCATCCCTGTGTCTCTACCATCACGTCTCACTCAGGTCGTGATAGGCTAATGATAGTGTAATGTCGTGCTCAAGATAAAGTTGGCATTTACTGCAGTATCCTCGCTAGGAATTATTAATCTCTGGCGAGGGAGTGTTGGGTAATGGCTTTTAAAATTGTAAGTCAAGCTACTGAATATGACCCAAATTATAATCTCTGCTGTTTCTATTTCACTTGGAGATGGAGGTCACCTGCACAGAACTAGAGTTAGTACACAAAACATGGAATCTCTTGTCTCTGAAGGTTGATTTCTTCCTCATGCCTGTAATACTTAATGTTACATTTTTCGAAGATTTAGATAAGTCAGGTTTAAACTAATTTCTCGAACACACAAAAAAGACGAGTAAATGAGAGGGACTCAGGGTATCATCTCTTTATCATTCCACGACTCGACACAAAATAGGCAGACGTCCACAACTTGGCCAACTCAGATAAACTTTTACGATTTCCGTCATGCATAATGTAGAGGAGCGGAGGTTTATGTTACGCTGGTGTCTGGAACACGTCAAGCAACTCGTGTACAAAGTTAGCTGTAAAGTTGTTCCTCAGTGTCCCGGGGACGACCGCGTCACGTACGACTTTAAGCTGACGTCGCCAACAACAAACTTTCACCCCTCTGTTCCTCCAGGTGTCAGCGAGGGACGCGCTTGCAAGTTGATGCACTTTCCGCTGACGTAATTGCGAACAAATGGACTTCCTTCTGGCGTCAGAGCACACCAATGCACTTTCACCTGATACACCTGCATATTTACACGTCCTTGCTAACATAAGTGATAATTTACGAATTTACGCTATTGCAAGCTTCTACATATTCCTGTCATAATTCCAATTAGTTTGCAATTCATTCTAACGTAAGCATCAACTTTGCTCACTTACACTAACACCTGTGTCATATATATTTCTGATAAGCACCAACATCGTCCACATGCACACCTGGCAGCCTATCAACCACCCCTGATCAATTCCGTTACAACACCTGGTGTGGGCTGAAGGTAACATTATTGACGAGGAGAGTGATGCCTCGTTCCCTCCCTCCTTCACCCTCGCTACTTTGAGGCCGTCAGCTGGAGCTTCACGTCATCACAAGAGTAATCGATTATCGGCCTGGTTCTTGTCTGAGCGTATCTGGATGCTGCCCACAGAACCTCTGCTCTGGGATCTTGTAATCAAGGAGGTAAGTGTTCCAAGACTACTACGGTTTATGTTGACCTTTGTGACGTGTAGTGGTGTCCTCCCTCTACTTACATCGTGTCGTGTTGGTCTACGGTGGTTAGGTTGATCTCCGTCACTCCTGAAGGAGTAGTTCCTCAGTACAGTTGTGATATTTGTGTTAGGTTCTGTCACTTAGCAAGAAGGCTAAATCATGAAACAGTTTTCACTCTTCGTCAGGTGGCCAAATGATGGTATACCGTTACCTTACGTTATTATTTACAGGATATAACAACGATAGTTAATGAATGAATGTAAGATGATGGATGAAGTTTACATTGGAAAAAACAATTTCTTTATATTCATTCATGAGATTGTTATCGAGGTATTCATATCACTAAGATACTCAGTGACATGTATTTAACGGGAATAAACAATTATTTCTCCCCCTTGAGTGTAGGAAAATAACCTAGAGCCGTATTGAGTGATCCGGGTGAGAGAGAGACCACCGATTTGGTATTCCTCAGTTTTATGGGAGGATCCAGGAACTGAAAACGTTTTATGCACGGCTGCCAAACTTGTGCCTGTGGACAGTAGGTGGACAGAGCACAACAGCCATGAGAGAAGCCGGTAACACACACACACACATACAGACACACACACATACACACACACACACACACACACACACACACACACACACATATACACACACACACACACACAGAATCATGCTCGGCGCAGAATACTCCGGCCACACCAACACTCTCTCCACCCTGGAAATGCCATCCCTCAGTGACCTCCACCACCAAGCACTAGCAAGGTTTGGCAGTAGACTACCCCACCATCCTCGTCATCGCCACCTCCTGCCACCTCGCGCAGTTCACCACTACAACAAAATTCAGCCCATAAGAGCCCGCACCGATAGATATAAGAACAGCACCATCCCATCTATTGTTAAAATAATAACAACTCCTGATTTATGTACTGTACAGCCCTGTAAATGTGTTCAACGAATATCATTATGTCTAAATCAAATGTAAGTTTGTATATTTTCAGCCACCGGCTGTAACTCTATTAATAAACCGTTTATTATTATTATTATTTATTATTCACACACACAGAGCGACGGTCATTTATGTCCAATGTATATTTTCAGCCTTCGGGCTGCAGAATTTTTTCAATAAACCGTCAATTACTATTATTATTATTTTTATTATTATTATATACGATGACTGTTCATTTTATTTCCTAGAATTAGGTTACATATACTAAAGAATCTCACATTACTAGAGTTAAAAATAAAACGAATTTAAATGATTACATAAGACCTTGATATAAAACTAGTCTTACCTTCCCATGTGATTAATTAAAACAGTCGATTTATAAAACCTTAGTGAATTTACCTCTCTAAAGTCGACTTGGTAATGTGAGGTGATGTTCTCAGTTAATTGGATGACCATTAACTTAACTAACTAGCTGTTTAATTAATCACTACAGGATCATCTTTACGTAGTTAGGATTTAAGATTTATATTTATTATTTCTCTTAATCATTATACCTGGATTTAGCATTGAGAGAGGATGTCAATAAACAGTATTTTAGGAATAATTTAAACAGAGTTAAACGTAAAATGAATCATTGTTTTTAAAGACAGAATAAAATGGTGCCACATAATGAAAACAAGAGAGACACCAGTACACACAGACACAAGTTAACTACTCACTCTCTCCACGTGTAGCACAGCAATTAGTAATTAGTGAAACCCTATTTTTTTGATTGGGTATTCCGCTAATCTGTGTAAAATAAAAAAAAATCTTGGTTTTATCAATGGCTTAAATTTTCTATCCCAGGTTAAAACGATTCACGAATTTATCTACACTAGTAATGGTTGTGTGTGTGTATTTTTTTTTTACAAGATAATCCAGATAAATGAAAATGATTCCTAGATAAATGTGATAAAACTCAATGACTATTAAGCCATCGGCACTGCATGTGATAGCCTACATTTCCCAAGCTGTAAAGTTAGGTGTTTTTTTTTTCCACATTAAGACGGAAGGAAGCGAATGTTGTTTTCACTCGGGCTCTTTATCCCCCTTAACAAATTCAAGATATTGCAGACATTTCCCAATCAGCAGAAACACAGTCAATACGTCCGTCAGGTCTTAACTGGTGATGACAACTGACAACACAGCTTACAGTCCCCAGCAGGCGGGCTTAGCTGGTGTCAGATAGCTGCTGCCCATCAGACTACAGTGAGGCTTGACTATCCCTTCCCTCCCCCACACCTGATGACAGTAATGTGCACTATTGCTTCTAACTAAATCACTAAATATCAAACTATATATTCACTAAACACACATCACTATTGTTAATTAATCTCAATATTAGCTAACCTATTAACAGTTACGAAATAGCTAATTAATCGTTACTTAAGTCATCCAATATAACTGGAACGGCCAAGAGTCACACACTAACTTCAATCACCCAGTACAAGTGACACAAATATTACCGGACTTGTTTGTGCTTTAATTCACCAACATCATTCTTAAGGTCGTGAGGAAAGCAATGTGTTCTTTACCATCTATAAACAAACTCACTAACGTCTGGCTAAATTTGCTTTAAACAGGTCACACAATGAAGACTGTATAACGATAACAAATTACTAACCCTACGAAACCAATAGCTATTTTGAAATGAACAAAACAATATCTAATGAATTGGTTGAATGGCGTAATAATCACACTGTACGTAGCGTAAATCACCTTAAACCAGGATGATATCAGGTTAACATGGGTCGAGTTTAGTGTCAGGTCTTATGACTTTAAAATTGGTGCTTAAACTGGATTTAGTGACGTGATACCTGGGTAGATAATTTTCTTAATAAAAAATAAATAATATATTTAAACTAAGAGGTAAATATAAACGTAAAGAACAACATAAATAGTAATTCACTATTATCTAAATCGTAATAAAGTTTATATTTATTTATTTTAAAAGAAAAACCACATTTAAACCAAAAAGTACCCAAAAATGAACTCTTAATTCAATTTTCTCTAACCCAAATTATCAAAAAAAAAAGACCAAAAATAAACACCAATTTACAGAATCTCTTTGCACGTAAATACACTACCCCCCAAGGAGTCTACTTACACCCGCCCCGACTGACACAGTTGGGCAATTCTCGGGTATTGAAGTTGTCTCTTCCTGTTTTCAAACGAAGGATAAAAATGCCTCGCCAGCCATAATTTTTAGGGAATGTGACACAAAAGGCCCAACTTGGTAATGCCTTAAGTTTCGTCGTTACGGTTAATATATAAGGCAGTTAATGGTAACAGACTTGCCCGCACGAAAGCACCGCAGGATGAATGGTGTTGTGTTTTATGTGTGTGTGTGTGTGTGTGTGTGTGTGATCATTTTACTCTTCTTTCTGCTTGTGTTGCTTGGATCTTGTTTGTGGTTCGCTCTTCTTCTTTCGTCTCCTCATTTTGCTAAGTGGTACGTCTCTCTCTCTCTCTCTCTCTCTCTCTCTCTCTCTCTCTCTCTCTCTCACGTCAGCATCTTCCACCATCATAACCTGAACACCTGAACGCTTTTACTAGACCGGGAAGTCCTCCTTCACCTGCAATTTTCTTCTCCTTCCTGGACTTGTATTGTGTCACCTTGTGTTTCTTTCTTCCTGTTCTTTCTTCATTTATTTTCTTCCTACCATTTATATGTCTGTTTGTCTCTTTCTGTCTTATTTTATGTATGTGTGTGTGTGTGTGTGTGTGTGTGTGTGTGTGTGTGTGTGTGTGTGTGTTAGTATCTATCTATTTCACTATTCTCTCTTTCTCTTCTGTTTCCTCTTTATCATTCACTGTCATGCATTATACATCTTTTACTTATTCCTGATGGTGTAAATAAATGATGTAAATGGTGTAAGCAAAAAAAAAAAAAGACAAAAATAATATAAATGAGATCGGAAAAATAGTTAAAATATTGACACTTGATAAATTATATATATTCAGTCTGTATTGGCTTCTGGTCTCGTTAAGTGGTTTGTTTATATCCTGATTGAGTTGGTGTGAGGTGATTTGCTTATGGTGTGTGGAGAAGATGTTGAAGGAATGTGTGTGTGTAATAAAAATAGTAATAATAATAAAGAAAATGGCAGCTGAGGGTGAAAATACGAAAGGAACAGAAGAAACATAGAATATAAATAGTGAAATTGGGGAGTGTGGAAAAGAGGAGAGAACGTAAGGTGACGATAAAGTTAACTACTGTAAGATGTGGTAAGTTTCACAGTAGGGGTGAGGTTGGTCTTGTAGCCCTGATGCAGCTGTGGTGTTGAACAGCTGCGGTGATGAACAGCTGCACGTGGACGAGGATCTGTTCTGAGGTGGTTGGTGGCGTTAGTGAGGACAGTGCCATAGCTTTGTCCAAAATTAATAGCTGGAGACATGATGATGATTAGAAATAGCAATTAAATAGTTAGAATTATTCATACAAAGCTTAGAAGCAGAATAGAATCGTTAAAAGTTGAAGTTGGAAAATTCAAGTTTTCTGAAGTTACACTGTATCTAATGCTCAGTCTTTCATCAGCTGTGTTTTGTAAGCAATATCAACAAATATTTTTTAATCTTTCGTGAAACAGATTATTACGATAGGTGTCTCGGTTAACTCCAAGCTTGTATATATCTCGTGTGTGTTGACTGGTTTGGAATTAAAATGAAAAAATATGTTTGTGTGCTATTTTTTAACTCAGTATTATATCGATAACCGGGAGCATAACATAACTTTTCCAATAGAATTAAAAAAAAAAAGACAGGATATTCCCATTCCTCGATTAACTTGCATAAGGGATTTATATGTAATCCTTCATATTCCATTTTCAGAAAGTTTGTATATTTTCTAAACTACACATCAGTTCAATTTAAATAATGTGATTTCGAGTTTAAAAATATTGTTACATTTGTCATATGTAAAAGAAATTCAATTGTGTTAAGCTTTTGACCATCATATATCCCGATTGATTGGAGTTTGATATATGATGATTTCCTATAAGATATACCGTAGACCCGCTATAAAACACATCTCTTAGAACCAGGTATATGGAGTCATCACGCTGGGTTTGACATTATTGAACTGGCAGACCTAAACCAACCTCCAAGCCTTGTCTCTTTACTTCGTACTCTGAGATAAGGAAAGAGTACAGGGCTGTGTGTGGGTGGGAGCGGTGGGTGGTGGGTTGGCGCCATGGGTTATGAGGGCAGGGAAGAGTGTGGGCTGCGTGTGGATCATGGGGAATGTTGTGTCGGAAAAACGCTGGTCACGTACACTCACCTACAGCCACCTGGGAGCCGTCACCTTAAGATCAACAAAAAGTTAATCTTATTTTTTTTTTCCATAACGTATTTGCTCTAATCGGCGTCTACCTTGAAGACAGATTACAATTCGGTGATTTTTTTTGGTTCGTATATTAATGAATCCCGTGTAATCTTATGTATGGAATTGATGTTAAACGATTTTTATCCAGCTGGTGGTTGTTCCTTTTAAGTTAGTTATTCAGAAAGGTAAAGGAAACAACGTTCTCCTTCAGGTGTTCCTCTTTAATCACCGATGATCTATTTAGCCGAGACGGTAAATGTTTATTCTCTAAAGACACGTTATTTTTTTTTCTTCGTAATATCCGAAAGTTCTTGTGTGAGACGCACCCTGATTGGGCAGATCTCGGGAGAGGGAGGGGAGAACGTCTCTCATTGGTCAAATCTCATCAGAGGCAAGAAACTCTTTCAACTCTGGGCTCAGCCACCGCCACTCCGTGTTGTTAAAGATTTACGCCTGTTTTTCATCTCGAGGTTGGATGCTGAGAGGCCTGGAGAGAGAGAGAGAGAGAGAGAGAGAGAGAAGAGAGAGATAGAGAGAGGGAGAGGCTCTTTCTAAGTAGGTTAGCGGAGTGTCAGAACTTCCATTACCCACGTAACACTGGGGGCAACACAATTTGTACCTACAGAAGACTCCCCGCGATACACCTAGCAGCTTGAAGGATGGGCGGATGAATATCAGCAAAACCTCTTAATGACTTAAAGATATAAACTCTAATTTATTCCTATAATATATTCATCAATTCTATAAGTTTAATTTACAAAAAGAAGAATAAACTCAAATCAAAGAGCAATAATAAAGTATAGGTGAAAATAAACATGTAATAAGGTGAAATAATTGAAAAGAAAGGTGGTACAAGAGAATAGGAGAAGAACGTACACACACACACACACACAGAGAGGTGAGTTGAGGAACCTTGTATTTTGTTATTAAGAAAGTTTGAAGCCTTTTGAGAACATTGGTAGAGAGGAACAACTTCTTAGAGTCTAATTTTTTAGGAACAACATAATTAACACTGATAAAAAAAAAGGCTAATTTAATTTATTTATTATTACTAGAGGTTTTGAGATGGTAATTTTTACAAGGAATATTTACATGATTGAAGGTTTTAAATGTTAGCTTCTTGATGTGTTAGATAGCTTGATAAGTTTGATAGCTTGATGAGTTAGATAGCTTTACAAATATTAGCTTGAGGAGAATTTGCTTTATTGATGTTAACTTGTGTGTTAGTGGTATGTGGTTCTCCAGTTATGTATTAGTGTTGTTCGTGGTTTTCGGTGTTAAGCTAAGAGAGAGAGAGAGAGAGAGAGAGAGAGAGATGGCAAAGAAAAAAAAGTGAGAAAACATACCATTTTCTTTCATTCGTTTCCCTCCTTCCGCCAATCCCTTCTCTGCCTTCCCATTCCTACCTCCTTTCACTCTCCCCCATTCCTTCCCTATCCCCTCTTACTCCCCTCCCTCTCTACCTTCATAATCTCTTTCTTCTCTCCTTCATTATCTCCCTTTCTCCTCCCACTCTCTACCCATTACCTTTAATTCCCCCACCCCCCCTCTCTCTCTCTCTCTCTCTCTTTCTCTCTCTCTAATCCCCCTTTCTCTCCCTTTTAACTTTCCCTGCCTCCCTTTCCCTCCCACTTTCTCTATTCCCTCCACCTCCAAACTCCCAAGCGACGCGGAGGCTTAGAACAGAGAACAAACTTTGGTATCTAGTTCTCGAATGGAGTTACAAGGGGAGTGGAGTGTGTTAAGGGGGGGGGGGGTTACCCACGTCGCCCGGACAACGAGGAAACACAAGATCGAACACCATTTTGGAGTCCAGGTTAAAGGGTGATGCAACTCGTCCCTCCTAGGTTCTGAGGGTGAGAAGGAGTTCACACTTCAAGGTTAGAGGTGTGAGAGGAAGGGAGGGTAAGATGGAGGGTAGGGAGGGTAGAGGGTAGGTAGGGTGGAGGGTAGAGCAAGACACTAGCGTCTCCAGATCAGAGAACTACAAAGACAGACTTGTTCAGTTATTTTACTCGGATTATTTACGCAATACAATTTCTCTAATTAGATTATCGAAGTGCCGATTGAAAATTCAGATTTGACCATTATAGATATAATTAGTAATTTCAAGATCCACTCTAGAGAATTATAATGTTATGTTGAAGTATTAATTTATTCATAAGACAATGCATCTTCCAGAGTTAATATAAATTAGAGGGAGACCGAAGCAAAATTATAAGAGTATTAGAACAGTGATATTGTCTTGAATTTCGTAATAGGATTTATATCTAATATGACAAGAATTAATTAGGAAACTGAAAGAGTGGTGAATATGTTGTTCCTTCTTGTTCATGGTTGTTGAATATTTCCACCATTCAGGATATTTTGGTGATATGTAAAATTGGTTGTCAGAGAGTGTCGAGGGCTCCGTGGCCAAGTGGATACAGCACTCAGTTTTCATAAGGGTCGCTGGTACAGTATAATTCCAGGGCACTCAGTCTACGCATCTGTACGTGGAAATCTGCGTCACTTGCATATAGTATCATAATAGCGTCTAGTTAGGATAATTATATGGTGAAAACAGAGATGACTTACAGAGGTTTTTGATATATGTCAGTCACGTACCAACAGTTTTAATATACTGTTAGACGAACCTGAAATGGAATACTCGGTATGAGAACGGCATTGCTGTTGTGAATTTTTAATCTGTCGAAACTTGGTGCCATGTTTTGCATATACAGTGAGCGATGTTTTCAGATTTCATTTTAAACAGCCTGCTATATAATGGCCTCTGGCGACACCCCCCCCCCCCCCCACACACACACATTTTCCTCCTCTCCTGCAGTGTCCTCTCGTCTGACTTCTCGCTGTCCATAGGGTCGCTGGTTCTCTCCAAGGTCTCCCAAATTCACCCAGCTGTAAACGGTCACTTAACTTTGCTCTTGGGGAAGGTAATCCGTGAACCGTGTTAGCCACTTTGCATCCTTGGCTACTGGGAACTTGGTATACAGTATTCTGAATCCTCACTGCCCCACATTCCAGGCTCTTATAATCTCCCTATACAATCCAGCTATGATAGTGAGTCCCATACGTAAACAGTTCGGTAGGGAGAGTGAGGTTGCAACACACTGGATATACAAAAGGAGACAGTGTGAGCCGCTCTGCACACGACCACCATAATTATCTGAACTTTTTTGTTAAGTTGGGTACCTGTGTACAGCTGGGTGGACTGGAAGAACCTCGGGGGTGAATCACATACTATCATTACCACCAGTTGTAATGTCTTTTCATTTGGGGTTTAGTAGTACACGTGTGGTTGTTGTTCCTTCGTGTACATACGTGTGTGTGTGTGTGTGTGTGTGTGTGTGTGTGTGTGTGTGTGTGTGTGTTTAATAAGATAGTAATTAATATGGATATGGTAGGTAGAGGAGAAAGGTAATTTTAATCTAGATAATCTCAATGGGATTTTGCCAAGCTGGAGTAGGCATATTAATGAAGCTTACACACACACACACACACACACACACACACACACACACACACACACACACACACAAAATATATAAACAGATCAATATACATTTATATATACCTTCATATATATGCATCCACATACACGTACATACATACATATTTGAAACAACACTACAACAAAAGTCCATCAAAAATGTCTGAAAAAAGAATAAAAACAACTTACATTCGTTGACATATAGTATGACAAAATAACAAGTCAAAAAAAGTTGTGAAACATTTCGCTGAATTCACGAGTGATGTGTTTCTACTACGGTCTCTGTTCAACTACAGTCCCTTTAATTATTTCTACGACAAATCCTTTCAAGACATCCTAGACGGCCTCTGGAAGATGAAGTTAATACTCTCGTCATGATAATAATAATAGTCTGTCTGTCTGTCTGTCTGTCTGTCTGTCTGTCTGTCTGTCTGTTTGTTAGTAATCTCCGGGTACTGTTTTGAAGATGAAGAATTGTAATTTGGATCCTGGGAAACACAAGCACTCCACAAGTGTCTTACAGGTGTGATTTTTGTAGATGTCTGAACGTGAGCGTGTACTGTAGTTGATGTAGAATAAATGAGCGTCTAATTTCTGTAGTGTTGTTAGTGTAGAGGACATAGCGAAGTTACTGTAGTTTAGGTGATAGTGTAGTGGTTGTAGTGTATGTAGTGTCCACCTTGATAGTGTAGTCACGGACATATGCTATGAGCCAATGTTTACCTCTTCAGTGAGATACTCCCATCACACCTTTGTTTACTGTGAAATAATGCAATGGTTCCTTGGATGATAATGTCAGCGTGTTCTTAAACTCCGTACAGTGCGCCCTCTCAGTTCTCTCTCATCATTATTGAGTTCTATTCTATCAGTTAGGGACAAAGTTGCTACACCATCCTCGCTAACACCACCTTCAGCCACTTCAGGTCTTCTTTCACGTGTTGCTGTTCGACACCACAAGAGCATTAAGCCTACACGACCTCACACAGAAGGGTACAAGACCAGCCCCCCTCCAGCCACTGTCAAAAAGTATCAATGATTCAGAGTTAACTTGTATATTACACACACACACACACACACACACACAAACACACACACACACACACACACACACACACACACACACACACCACACACACACACACACACACACCTCTTTCTTGCATATGTTTTTTACTGTCTTTTTTACATCACACATAAATTTTGTGTAGAGGAATAATATAATAAGTAGCTACGGGGTTGTGAGTTGCCATAGGTATACAGGTCTGGGTGTGGGTCGCCATATAGAATATAATATCCAGGAATGGGTGTGGGCAGCCCCAAGGGAGGGTGTGACACAAAGGGGCCTCTACCCTACACAGTGAGGCGTGAAGAGTTTTCAAGCTGTAGATGTAAACACAGAATACCTTTGTTGAAACCGGTCCTTTGAGAAGGCAGGTAATGGTTGAGAGCCAGATGGCATAGTTAATGTAGCCAGCCAGCCAAACAGCTAGCTAGCCATTCTACCTTCCTCTTCCTTCTCTCCTCCTCCTCCTCCTCCCCTACTTTCTGCTCGGCCAAGATCGGGACAAAAGAAACGCAATACGGAAACTTTTCTCCCGAAACTTAGGGATTTTTTTCTTCTCGCCCGCTCGCATTTATCTTGTGGACTTGTCCTTCCTGAAAGCCAAAATCTTTTAATCCTTTCTCCGTGGATTCCCGCAAGAAGTCGTTTGGTCGATCCTTAACATCTTCCTGCACTGACTTTTCCTTCTCCTCCTTCTATTCCTTCTCCTCTCATATCTTCCTCCTTTACCTTCTTCTCCTCTCCCTCTGCTTCTTCTCATTTCTCCTCCCCTTTCCTCTTATCCACCTCTCCCTCTTCCTCCCACTGTTGCGGCTGAGTGTTCTACCTCCTCCTCCTCCTTCTCGTCCTCCTCCTCCTCCTCCTCCTCCTCCTCCTCCTCCTCCTTTTCTTCCTACTCCTCCTAAACAAATCTACCATCGCGTCTCTACCTTCATCGAGTCTCAACTATCAGATATCTTACCCTATCGATTTTTAGACGGTAAAAGCTGAGCTAAAAGAGACTTGTCAGATATGCTGGAGAGATATACTGTATTGGAGTATAACTACATAATGGTCTTTGTTAATTACTGTCCTGGTACCTAACAGCTCATCATATGTCTCTCCATCAATCTCTATCTCCATCTTTTCTTCACCACCACTTCATCACCAGTCTCTCAATTCTCCATTCCCTCATTCCTTCACAACCGTCAACACCACTGATCCGTCTCTTTAATATCATCTTCTTCACCGCCACCATAATTTCCTGATCTCTCCAACATCACTACTATTCCCCCCCCCTCACCTTTCTATCACCACTACCACTCCCTCACTCCATCACCACCACCACTACCACTCCCTCACTCCATCACCACCACCACTACTTCCTCACCTCTCTACCATCACCACCACCACTACCACAACTCTTTACCACCACCACCACCACCACTACCACAACTCTTTACCACCACCCACAACTTTTTTATAGTGCATCTCACTCAATAATTACACATCTGAAAACCGAACCCAAATGTGAAAAAAAAAGTGGAGTTTGTAAAAGTGGAGGCAGTTTTTAGGAGGTCATGTTATCATGGCCCGGAGGAAAATACTCCATGATACGTTCTGACGGCGGAAGAGACCAGCTGGTTATTGAATATCGTATTTTTTTTTTTATATATACATTTTGAAATTATTATTTTTTTTCATTTATAATCAACTATGAAATACGAAAGATCTGAAAAAAAAAATGAGATTCGACTTTGATATGTTAACAAAAAATAAATACTTGTTCTCTTTTCTATATAAATGCTCAAAGGTAAATGTTATATGTTTATGTTTATGATAAATAATATGTTTTTATGTTGAAGATTTAAAGCATTAAACATTCCTGGCAACCATACAACAGAAACACACAACATTCAGCGCCTTGATGACTGGATACTTGTGGTTTTGTAACTCGTTTGGTTGTAAATACTCGAGTTGATGAAAACTTAGTAATTTAATTAGATTTGTTTAAATATTCTCTCATAGACCCGTGTAAACATGGTTAGTCAGGGCCATTGTTATGTATTAAATCAAACAAAGTTATCTCAGTTTACAAGTTAACTCTGGAACGTATAAAGGCAATGGTACCTTTACTTGACTGTACTCATAGTTTAGGATCAATAGGTCAAAGGCCAAGGTCACATCAAGGTAAAAACCACCTATAGTGTGTGTTTGATCCGGAGCCTCGTCAACTATCTGCTGGTTTACTCAAGCGTCGTTTAGGGGGCTGAGAAGACCTGTCGTTTGGTGTGTTGTAGGTAGTTAGGGAGATGGTTTAAACACTTGCGGATGGTGGTTTAACCCTTTGATGACGATGGTTTAACCATTTGATGACGATAGTTTAACCCTTTACATACGATGGTTTAACCCTTTGATGACGATGGTTTAACCCTTTCATGACGATGGTTTAACCCTTTGATGACGATAGTTTAACCCTTTACATACGATGGCTTAACCCTTTGATGACGATGGTTTAACCCTTTGATGACGATGGTTTAACCCTTTGATAACCATGGCTTAACCCTTTACGGACGAAGCCTTAACCCTTTGATATCATTGATCTAATTCTTCGAAAACGATGTTTTACACTTACATAGCAATGGTTTAAATCTTTCGTCCTCAAGGGTTTAACACCACCATTCTTGCTAGGGAGGATAACGGTGATATTCGACGAAGAAAATAAAACACGAGTCAGAAATAGCCATCGTCTTCTTGACAAGGGAACGCCTGAAACAATATTGGTGGCTCTTGAGAGTTGCTTCATTAAAACAGCGACTAATGGCAGGGAATTCTTGGCTGTGGGGATTTGTTCCTACTTCGTGGTGTTAAGTAGAAGATTTGGTTAGTTTTTTGTTGATATAAATTTCCTAAGAGATACGTAAATTATTTAAACGTTTGTACTAGTATAAATGAATCATCTCTGTTTTTCTTTTCTTTTTTTCTTCTTCCTTCTTCATCTTTTTCTTCTTTCTTTTTTCTTTCTTTCTTATTTTTTCTTCCTTTTTCTTCATTTTTTTCTTTCTTTCTTCCTCCATTCTTATTTCTTTCTTCCTTCTTCTTCTTCTTCATCTTCTTTTTTCTTTCTTTTTCTTTATTTTCCTTCTTCTTTCTTCCTCCTTTCTTATTTCTTCTTTCTTCTCTCTTCTTCCTTCTTTTGTCTTCCTTCTTCTTACTTCTTCTTCAGTAACACACAATAGTCCAATAACATTAAACAATTAGGAGACATAGTTATTGATGATTTTGTTGTTGTTGTTGTTATTATTCTTGTTCTTACTGTTGTTGTTGTTGTTGTTCTTGATGTTATTGTTTATTATTATTATTATTATTATTATTATTATTATTATTATTATTATTATTTATTTTTATTATTATTATAAGCGGCTTTAAATTACACTAAGTGGAATAACTAGTCACTTTTTCAAAAGACATAAATACCTTGTAATATAACTTCACTTAATAAACGTAATAACTAAATAGTAATCATCTTAGTATTACAGTCATTAAGTCATTAAAAAAAGCTGTGACCTAATTTGACCTAATTTTAGTAACTGGGGTCAAGATATGAGGTCTTTATATATTTTTTTTTATCTCAATTTGCTCGAAAAGATTAGGGAATATTTCTATTAAATTAAGTTCAATAAAAAAATCATAATGAAATCTATATCAAGTGCCATATTTTCCATTTTGTAAAGAAAACAAAACTAAACTTTACTAAATATCAACGTACTGAAGCCATTATTTAATTCAATAACAATTTACTTTTCATCCATAATAACAAAAATATTGACCATCATGTTTCTGTCATAAGATATCTATTTTTTTTTTTAAACAATATTTTATTAAGTGTCTCGAAAGAAGTGGGAAAAAAAATCACGATTATGTTGACAACGATAATAAGATAAGTCGTGGAAAGAGAGATAAGGAGAGTGAAAAAAATGAGAGATAGATAGATACGAAGGAAGAGAGAATGTCAGGATAAGAAAGAAAGAGAAAGTGTGGAAGACAAAAAAAAAAGCATCAAAGTGAAAGACAGATTAGGAGAATGTAAAAGAAAGATGTGTGAATGGAAACGAGAGAAAGACTGAGAGTGTAGAAAAATGATAAGCGAAAAGAGAGAGAGAGAGAGAGAGAGAGAGAGAGAGAGAGAGAGAGAGAGAGAGACCAACCAAAGCCTTGAATCTCACAGGTATTCTCTGACCCTCAACGAATCGCAGGTCATAAGTGAGGTGGACCGAGCGGTAAAGGAGACCTGAAGCAGCAGCTGGCAATTTACCTGAGAAAAACTCCGGAGAAAAACTGAAAGAGAAATTGTTGTTTGGTATTCTTCCTGATTCATCCTGTATGAGGAGGAGGAGGAGGAGGAAGAGGAGGAGGAGGAAGGGAAAGAAGAGGAGGAGGAGGAGGAAGAAGAGAAGGAGGAGGAAGAAGAGGAAGAAGATGAGGAGGAGGAAGGGGAAGACGAGGAGGAGGAGGAGGAGGAGGAGTGGTGGTGGTGGTAGTCAGGTCTCAGTTGTCTTAACGAGGTTAGTCATGTCTGATTAACGGTGAGGAATCAAACACTCACTCACTCACTCACTCACTCACTCACTTACTCACTTACTCACTCACTCACTCACTTTTGATGCCACTCATTCACACTCTCACTGATTCATTCACCGACTGACTCTCTTATTGAATCTCTCTGACTCTTTTACTCACTGATTCATTGATTCATTCACTAACTGACTCACTGGGTCACTCACTCACTCATGCTAACCCTCAATTAACTAATCTGCTGTTGAAATTAACCTACACTCGAGGGAGATATCAACTCACATAGCTGTAACCTCGACGCCTTTGATGACCTTAAGAGGATAACAACTCGAGAGCTTTGTGAAATTCTCCAGTTAATGAAATGGTCTCCTAATCTAACCTAACCTAACCTAACCTAACCTAACCTAACCTAACCTAAATAAACCTAACCTAACCTAACCTAAATAAACCTAACCTAACCTAACCTAACCTAAATAAACCTAACCTAACCTAACCTAAATATACCTAACCTAACCTAACCTAACCTAACCTAACCTAAATAAACCTAACCTAACCTAACCTAACCTAAATAAACCTAATCTAACTGGTTAATTAAAAAAAAAACGAAGCGAAAAATATGTACATGTCAAGTTTAAGTGTATTAACTCTTATCATTTCCGATTTGTTTTGAGAACGTTATTTACAGCTTGACACGGAACTAGTACTGGCTGGTCTACTAAAGCGAGAAACAAAATACTTTAACACTTCGGGTCGGAACAAACGAGCAACTCCCCATAGGGCAATTGTGTTTTGACCACAGGAATCCCTTTTACAAAATTAAAGAGTTTTTCCCAAGTAGAGGAATCGAGGGGAAGAATCATGGTGTATTCGAGGGATGTAAGAGTGAGAGACAGACAGACAGACAGACACAGACACAGACAGACAGACACAGACAGACACAGACCGACAGACAGACAGACAGACACAGACACAGACAGAGACAGACAGACACAGACAGACACAGACCGACAGACAGACAGACAGACAGACACAGACACAGACAGACAGACACAGACAGACACAGACCGACAAACAGACAGACAGACAGACACAGACACAGACAGACAGACAGACAGACACAGACCGACAGACAGACAGACTAAACTAATAGAAAACGATGATTATATAACCCATCGCTTATTTTAATAAACGTTTTTAAATTTAAACATTTTTCTGTCTCAGTTTTCGCCAAAAAATTTCAACAGGTCGACAGTTCTAAATTCCCAGTGGACATGTACCAGTGTGAGTGAAACAAGTAGAGTAACACCATACTCTTGTTCAATCTCTTGCAAAAAAAAAAAAATAAAGAATAATAAATAAAAATAAAAATAAAAACCGTATCTTTGCTAATGACAACCAGCGTTAATACAGTGAAACCTCCATATAACGGACTTCTCTCTTCATATAACGGATCTCTGTCTCCATATAATCCGTTAGCTGGAGGGTTCACATCTGTCGGACCGTTGATCAAACGGATTTGCCTCTCTTTATAGTTCATTAAATGGAGGTTTCATATTTAAAGGTCACTCTATTTAGCGGACATTTTACACTGAAGATCAAAGTTAGTAGTTATACCATCAAGTTAAGTCAGAGAAGTAAAATTAATTCTTTATATTACGACTATTATTTACCAAAACACCAAAAAAAAAATAGGAAAAAATATCCCAGACTGTAACTCATATTTATAATGGGTGGTCGGGTGTACATCACTGGGAGTTAGATGCATCATGTTCTGGTTATCACAGTGTGTCTCTGTGGTTTATGAGTTGGTGTATATCTCACCCTAACATCATGGCAACATGCTCAGTTAACGTCATGCTAACTCGTTGGTGTCTGTTTTGACTTTCGTTCGCGTTCTTGATTTTTATTTTACGATTTGACTGATTGATTCACTGAAAGGATTTTTTTTTTTTGTATATATCTCCATGTCTGAAGTTTTTTTGGGGGCGGGGGCTAATCTGCACACACACACACACACACACACACACACACACAACACAACCGACTCCCACGCTAACAACGAGTCCCTATATCTAGTTACCTCCTCCCACGACCTGACCTAATGATTATTCACTCCCGGAACCGTAAAATCCGGCCTTTCCCCCCCCCCCTTTTTTTGGTCCAGTTAAGCCGCCATGACCTCGTTTTGACACCTAATCACTGATCCGTATTGACCTTTCTTTAGTAGTCCTCCTGATGTGTCACACCTCATTCAGCCATCAAACCTTTGGCACTTGTAAAGACCTTTTATATAATAATTGATCTCCAGGCAGTGTAGAGTTCTGGTATACTGCGTCTTATTGATTGACCTTTGACCTGTCCCTCATTAGCCATTTGACATTATACTCCCTGATGTGTGATGTTGGTCATTTTTCACTCTTTAGTTTGTGACCTTTGACCTGTTGTGATCTTTTAACACTCTACACTGTGACTTATGATGATCTAGGAATAATTATTAAACAAGCACTGGGAGACTGTCGCCTTATCACGTCTCGTCTCATAAGCTTTCCAGTGTAACTTTTGACTTGTTCTATACTGACATTTGACCTTCTAACCTAACCTAGCTTAACCAAACCAACACACACACACACACATACAGTTTCTCAGGTGACCTCTGCTATATTACAGGGTACCTTCACAACTTCTTGCCTACGTTAAGGTCTCGATCATTCACGTCTGAGAGTTTTAGCGACTGACTTAAGTTTCTCCCATTTTTTCGACATCACTTCTTGAACTAGTCTATGACGCCTTTTGCTGGCATTTTAAATTTTCCTTTTTTTGGTGTTGGGGTAAACATTATTTTTTGGGGGTCGATTTTTTATATATGGTTTTACGATTAAGGGGTTAAATATCCTTGTGTTGGTGTTATGATGCATTAGTACAACTTAACAACTAATGTATAACTAAACTTCTACAACCAGTGTTAATGTCTTACTGTACTTAACAACTGTGCCTTAACAACTACAATCATTAAGACTTCATTCTAAATTAGTCTTTAACCATTAAGAAAGACACATTAGGATCTCTGACACCTGTAAGTTAATATATACTTTCAAGACAGTGAGTTTAAGCCTCGTGGTCTCACCTTCCCAAGTGGTCTGGTGTCTGGGGTTGTCGCAGTATGTTCCCTTAAAACCTCCTTAATTCCCTTAATATTGTTTTTTCCTTCTTTAAATTTACTTTCTTTTTATTTTATTTTTGTCTTTTTTTGTTTCTCCTCTTTCCTTCTTTCTCCCTCTGTCTCTTTTTCTCTGTTTCATTCTTCTTCTGTCTCTGTTTACGCTTCTCTCCTTAAATACGGTATTCCGGGTAATATTTAATACATTTAGTTAATAAAATAAGACTGAAAAGTTAAGTTAAGGAATAGGAGATGGTGTGTCACTAGAGCAGGACAACTTGTATACAGTTTAAATGATCACACGTCTATATCTTGAACAGTCACACACCTTTTAGATGTTGGCCATTATGAGTGACGTGCTCCCTACAACGAACCAGCACAGTGCATATATTACCGCCCTCAGTGTGTCGTTATCAACAGCATTGAGGGAATAGCTTCTTCAGTCATCATTTACGTTAATCTTGTAAGCTTCAGGGGAGAGATGTGGACACGGGTGTGGTCATAAGAGGTATGGCCAATGATGCACCCAAGCAGCTATATGTCACCACACCGCGAGTCTCACAGGGTGCAGCCTCAGTAACTCTTTGGGGCTCTCCTCAGTCTAGATTCTGTAGCGCTGTTTGTTGACACCACCAGTAATATAAGTATGGTCCTCATCTTTCATTGACAAACAGTTTCCATCTCTTCACATTTATCAAAGACTAATAACAATAATTCTGACGTTTGTCAAAATCAATATTTTAATTTTTCTGCAGAACTTGGGGATTGGATGGCCTTGTATAGCCACACCATTTTTGTGTTGAGAGATGACGAATCAATTTCGGACTTTGGTCAGTTACTGTAGGGATGGCAGCGATGGTCTCTCGTGGATGAACACCATTACCTTTTTCATAACTTTTTTGCCAAAGGAAAGAACAGTGTTATGAAACAGTGCATATCTGCGTTGGCTTTCCCTTCCGGATATCCTCTGAGTTCCAACAAGAGAGCTGAATGTAATATAAGAGTTTCACAGTTATAATCCGTCTTATTGTTCGCCCTTCAGATCTTCACGTGTAATACCTTAGAATAATACAATATGAATGTATTAAGTATGAATGGAACACACTATATACGTTTGTCTGATTGAATGTCGAGGTTCGTCTGTTTATATTTGTCCAACAGTCTGTTTGTTTCTCTCCGTCTTTTCTCTGTCTCCTCCTCAAGCACTGTACACCTGTAGTAGACTCAGACCCCCCTCCTCCCCCTCCTCCTGCACCGTTAAATCACCAGCAGCCAGGTCTCGGGGAAAATAGGAGACGTGGAGGTTGTGCTGCAGACGAAGAAATTGAAGGAAAAAAGCAACGACGTGATCATTCTTCGTCTCTGCTCAACTTCCCTGCAACAAAAGCTCGAACGTTTTACCTTTTATCCCTTTTGTCTGAAGTTCACCTTTATATTGGAGTTATAATTGGGCAAGAAACTGAACTGACCAACATTTTTCCAGGTTTATATTTCTCACTATAAATAAATACAAAATATATCTCCAATATTTCCCAACTATTTCTCTTATTTCTCATTAAATGTTATTTTTTATCAGAAATCTAATTCATCTCGTATTAGATTCACTTTTAGTTGAAGTAAGGGAGAGCGGTTCCCAGCTGGCTCACGGTAACCCAACATACCTGGCTGTCAAGGTGTAAAGATTAATATAAAAAACATTCATTGGTTTGTGTCAAGTTGATCGTTGACTGGAAAGGTTTATTGGGGGGAGGTGACGAAGTTTTTGTTTTGTTTTGTTATTATTTCAGTGTTTTACGTCCGTTTATATCCTCTGTTTTTTTTTTTTTTTTTTTTTTAGGTTTGTTGTGTGTCATTGAGTGTCATTGAGTGTCAGTGTTTGTTTGAGTTTTTCTGGAGTTTGTGTTTTTGTTCGTTTGTGTTTTACTGTTTGTGTTTCTAGTGCCTTTGAGTTCTCTGTGTTGCTCTTTGTCTTTCTGTATGTGTATTATTTCTTAGTGCTTGCTTGTTATCAATATATGTCTTTATGTTTTCATTTTTCATTGTATATTTTCTTTGAGCCATTTGCCTCTATCTACCCAGCAGTAATTGGTAATGGTTAGCCAGTGCAGTTGGCGAGTTGTCCGGTCTTTATTTTTTACAATTTTTTTGTGTTTTTTTATTGTCTGTCTGTACGTTTGTGTATGTCCCTATTATTGCATTCTTGTTTATTTCATTATCAAATATTACAGTTAAATTAGAATAGAATTAGCATATATCATTGCAATTTGCTAATGGCTTATTGAACCAGTAAGTAATATATATATATCTGTTAGGGCACGCGCCGCAGTTGACCTATTTCCGGGGTGGTGAGGAGTGAATAATGAGTTCGGTGCCTGAATTGTTGTAGGAGAGTCGAGAGATAGTGGTGGTTAGGAGTGGTAGTGGTGGTACTAGGGAATGGTGGTGGTAGGGTATGGTGGTGGTAGGGAATGGTGGTGGTACTGTGTGTGTGTGTGTGTGTGTGTGTGTGTGTGTGTGTGTGTGTGTGTGTTATGTACAAAATTTAAACATTATAAAGTAAAAATACATAACACATATATCTGATATATCAAAACTAAAACTGCTACTAAAATATATACAGTCTAGCCAACACAACTGACGCGTGTAGACTTCACCTTGCCAGCTCCCTCTACCCTCATCTCTTTCCCCTCCTTCCCCCCCCACCCACCACAACCTCTCCCCTACTTTTAACCCTCCTCCCAACCCTCTATCCCCCACCCCACTCACCCTAGCCCACCCTCCACCCCGCTTCCAACCCTCCACCTCCTCTAGCTGTCAGTGAGGAGCCATTTTATATGACTACAGACTATCAGAATTGGTCATCTTGTTCTTATTGATCATCTCACCATCTGGAGTGTCGTGTCAGTCCACCAGAATGTAAGGTACCTGGCTGCTTGGAGAGAGAGAGAGAGAGAGAGAGAGAGAGAGAGAGAGAGAGAGAGAGAGAGAGAGAGAGAGAGAGAGAGAGAGAGAGAGAGGCTGCTTCCGTCACCATTGTGTTTTATAAAAAAAGTGACTCTTTTCTCATCATCTCGGATTTTCTTTTGTAGAAATAACTCTCATGTTGAACACCTCGATGACCAGGTAGTGAAAAGGTCTCTTTAGTCTTGCTCGCTTCGCTGAATTCTTTCTCTCTCTTTCTCTCTCTTTCTCTCTCTCTCTCTCTTTCTCTCTCTCTCTCTCTCTCTCTCTCAGGTCGTGGTCGGGTTGTTTGGTATCCCGTATGTTAATAATTCATCAGTACTTTTCCCAGCTATGTGAACCACCAACCAGGAGAGGTATATTAACTGTTTATATATTATACTGAGATTACAAACTCTCTCATTAGCCTCTTCCCACGACACTTTACCAGCGCTATAGAGAGAAGCCCATTACTAACTTTACAAACTTTGGTAAAGGTTTTATTATTCCATATTTTCCTCATGAAAGTATAATGTTTCTTTTAGTTGTAGATATAAAAATACTACACTTGAAATCATGAGTTATGTACTGTAAAAGTCTTCATTTATCGCTGTTTATTTTGTTTTTCCTTTAAGAGACTTTGAATTAATTTATTTTTACAGTGGATAATGAGAAGCTGCGTCAACACACGTCTTTCCCTATAATAATCTTGCTGGAAATCTTGGTGCCTCAGTCTCCAGCCAGACCACACTCAGTGACGAAGCCTGTGGACAATGTTTATGCCTGTATATAATGACAACATGCACTTAAACCTAACAAAATTATATATTAAAACCATCGGTGTTCATCTGTCTAAACTAACATAGTCTAACTTACGTAAATGTTGGTTTATATTAGATAATTGAAGGTTGATATAGATAAATTACACTGAATTTTACCTCATATACTGAATTCCTTGGGGTAATACAACTAATACAGTATAAATGTATCGTAAACAGTCCGTCGTGTTTTAAAGCATCATCGAACGTTATTCATAAATTGTTTGATATATGTTTAGTAACTTAGTTTAGTGTGAAATGATTTATTAACGCATGTACAGTCGAATAGTTGGTCCGTTCATGATACCTTAGTAAATATTATTAGAGTATTATCAAATATTTCTAAAAGTATCTCTCAGAATAAAAAAAATCATATAGGGTTATTAGTAAGTCGAGCAGATATATATATACACAAGTTACTGTCTATCTCACTAATGAAAACAAAGACTTGACAGACCTTTGGATAATAATCGCTTTTGTCGCGGCTCATCACAACAACAGTATATTCTCCACTCTCATCTCCCTGCTCCTCGCCGACTGAGTTACAGCATCTGAGACATCTCCCTCCCTCCACCCCAACACTCAATGACATCTCCAAATCCAGCCTACCCCCTCCCCCGACCCTCCCCCCCCTCCCCCGCTGCTGACCAGGTCATCTTGGGTTTGAGCCAGCCAAGCGATAACCCGGAACTAATGCGAGGTGGTGAGTAATCCCAGCTGGGCAGGTGAGAGATATGGACCTCATCCGGAAGCAGCTGAGCTCAGGTGTTCCGCCCCGTTGTGCATGACTACACTTCTCTCTCAGCCAGGTAATGGAGTTGTGCTGTGCCCCTGTCCCCTCCCCCCCCTCCCCACACACACAATTACACTTACACACACACACACACACACACACACACACACACACACACACACACACATATACTTCTCTCTCCTCGGAAGCTGCGTGATTTTCCGACGAAGAAACTCATTATTGCCAGCACACAAACAACATTCCTCAGCCATGAAACATTTAATATTTCCGCGTCTAAAGATATGACTTAAGAATCAGACGCCCTTCAGTAGAGCCTAACAATAGGGGAAGTGAAGACAAATAGCTGCCATATTACCGTCAAGTTGAGTGAGGGGGGGGGGGGGGGGTAGGGAAGTTTGGGATCTGATGATAGTTATGAAAAATTCCATCACGCCATAGTTCATACACACATACCAACCACTTCTAACAGTCTTTCATAATAGTTTCTTAGTTAGGTAATAAAGAGGGCCCATTAAGACTGGGGGCCCACTTAACCACCACCCCTTGAAATGTGAATCGAGAGTCCTAGACCAATCGAGAGGTAATAATAGTCTAAATTTGTACGATTACTTTAATTCAGGATAAAAAACAAAATGATAATCTCCATTTTTTTTTTAGAAAGAAATCCGATAAATTTGAGTATATATGAGAGGCCTTTGATGTGTAGATTATTTTGTATTTACTGTATAGGTATATATGAAACGAGGAATTTCAAAGCTCGTGGGGTATATCTTATAGTTTTGAATCCATATATAAAAAATAAATGCTGCGGATGTTTTTATGGATTTTTCTTATCGTGTGTGTGTGTGTGGTGTGTGTGTGTGTGTGTGTGTGTCCCCGAGATATTATTAGCTTCATGTAAACATTGAGCCTCTGAGATAATCCATAAAGAAATTGTACCATTGAACATTAAGCTGTATTTATAATATACACGTTTCACAGGTATGCCAAAATACATTCACCATCGCCTCCGTAAAGTATACTCCTCACCCGTATACTAAGTCCATGGGGGCTTACGTGGTATACTCGTAAACTCACACCATAAACCAGTGAAGAATGTTATCCTTCGTTGTGGGTGTCACCAGAGGGTAAGCAGAGCAGAGGAGACAGTTTACCTGAGTGACGCGACGTGGTGCTGACAGTTCCTGATATTTGCTTGCATATGTTTGACCTTTTAAAGAATTTCTCAACACGGTGTCAGACACATTTACAGACCTGCAGAATTGTGTTTATTTCTCATACGCCATAGTCGTCATGACTCTGGCTGGTTGGGATGAGAAACAGGTAAACTAACTAAGTAACTTACAGGTAGTTCAACAGTTCACTCACATGACACTATCCTCTCCAGTTTTAACTCCTGAAAACTTCCTGAAAACTTAACATATTCTCGCTGGAGTTTTCTTTTACCTCCTCGCTTCTCGCCTTGTGACCTACGAGGATGCCGCCCTCTGGCCTCGTCCTATGAAATGTTACAAGATAGTTCTGCTGATTTCGCAACATACATTACCCTGCGAAAAATTCTGGGAGGTTCAGACCTTGCACCTTTAACACCCAGCACTTCCTTACTGTCTCAATTTTATGAGAGAGAACATTCTTTAGTCTTGACTCTAATGGACGGGAGTGATAATGGATTCTGCTGAGCTGCAATGAAGAACTGTTCCGTCTGACTAGATGTGTCTGTCCACCTTACGTCATCTGTCTCTATGAGGGTTGAGTACTAGACTATCTACTTGTTTTGTTTTGATTTTAGTTTTGTTTTGCCTTTTATTTATTTTACGTTCATTGACTCTGAGAAGATTAATTTTGATACATACTACTGACGCAAATTGTGGGTATTTGTGGATATTTGTGGATATTCCTACATGTTTTCTGATTCGGTTCCTGTCGCCTTTCTATGTGTCTTCCATCACCATTCCTGTTATTTCCTCTCTTCATTGGGGTTTCTCTGCCCCCCGGAGCCTCATCAATGGAGAAGTAGGAGAGGAGGATAGATAGATAGATAGGTAGATAGATAGATAGATGTATAGATGGATAGATAGATAGAGAGATAGAGAGATCTGTCTCTGTTTGTTTGTCTATGTAAATACACACCAACAACCCGTAAAATATACTTATAAGAGCGTCACAAGTCCCTCATATCCCCAATCTTCACTTCGTCAATACACTGAAAGCCGTTCAAAAGCCGACAGATTGGCTGAGCAAAGTATATTGTCCCGGGGGAGGTGATGAATGACTTTGACTCCGCCTATTACATGAGCGATCACCTGGCTGCCTTAAACTGATTTTTCGGCCTTAAGAGTGAAAAGATTCCCTCTCACGCCTCTCCTATGCTGGGGGATGGAGTGAGAAGGTAAAGAGGGGGGGGGGGAATTTTTTTTAGATAAGGATGTATATCTCTCTCTCTCTCTCTCTCTCTCTCTCTCTCTCTTTCGTCCTTGAAATTTTGTTTAGTGTTCTATGTCTTATTGTTCCGAGAAGACGTGCAGGAGTATTTCTTGGGATGTTCGTTTTGTTGTGATGTTGTTATTGTTGTTGTTGTTGTTTTTATTTATTTTTGTTGTTTTGTTTTTGTTTTGTTTTTGTTCTTTTTTCCTCTTGTTTTTTGTTTTGTTTTGTTTTTGTTGTTTTTGTTTTTTTGTTTTTTTGTATTTTGTTTTTGTTTTGTTTCTTGCTGTGTTTTTGCTGTTTTTTGTTATGTTTTTGTTTTGTTTATGCTACGATCATCTGTTTTGTGTAATTTATATCATACTGAGTTACCCAGCTTCATCCGGGTAGCTGGACAGGGAAACAATAGTGCATGATCATTCCCGCACCTCCCTACCAGTAAATATCATATACATTTACTACTGCATTTATTTACTATATTATTCATTTACTTATATTACTCATTATCATATTTACATACTTGTCATCACACCAGCTTGAATTTACATTTACACTCCCGTAAAACAAGGCGACTCGGCTGTAGCATTAAAACCGTGCAAATTAACAGTGCTCTTAGGCCATTAATATTACCACTACGCCATAAACTTTCCATAATTTTCCCTCTCGCACCTTTAACACCACTTTTACCTCGAGCTTGTACCATAACTTTTAAGGGTTTATTCTTAAGTTACTTGGAATAGCTAAAGTAAAATAGCCAATTCCTTCTCCTCTTACTCAGCTGCTGGTCAACAAATAGTTATAAAAAGTGTGTGTGTGTGTGTGTGTGTGTGTGTGTGTGTGTGTGTGTGTGTGTGTGTGTTTTAAGATACAAATCATTATCACAGCAGCCGTCTTGACCCCTTGAGTTATTTTCACTGTTCATTGGAGGTATTTTAAAGTTTCATATCCAATTTGGAATTCCTGCTAAATCTTTCATCATTCACACGCCTGAGCAGTGAAACTCATTAAGGTATATTAAAAGTGATAATGGCATATGAAGACCACGATTATTATTACGGAAGATGAAGGTGAATTAATTATATTCGTATATTACGTTTGTTACGCTTTTTTTTTTTACCGCAAATACAAGGGTAGGTCAAGCAATTATCTATTCTCTGCTTGATACCGTGAAGAAAATAGGAAGGAATAAATTAGGAATAAAGGAAAAAATGAAGAACAGTTTACAGGGACAGAGATCTCACATTCGTTAACATCAGTGAATACGAAAGAGAGAAACACGAAGAGTGAAAAATGAAACACGAGAAAGAGAAGATTAAGGGCTGTACTTCAGTGCCAAGCCTCGTAAAGCGAATTTTCCCTGAGGGTTACATAATGTGTGCATCAGTATTCATAAACCCGGCACACTGCAGGGTAAGTTAGGCAAGTCTGCGGCATCGTAAACCACCAGAAATAAATAAATATATATATATATATCTTTATACATGAACCACCACTGGCCATTTAAACGAAACAATAATACAATAAACTCCTTCCTACCTTCCATTCGCGTGGCAAATTTGTCTCGTAAAATGGAACGAAATTGGTGTAGAAAAGAGATATTTTGATCAAGGAGTAAAGAGGAGGTTTGTTTTGGTCGATCCGTCAACCTCAGCAGCCTCGGGAGACAAGACCCTCGTTAGTCTAGTTAACACTTTTGATTCGTCGGATAATTTTTTTTTCCTATTGAACTGTGACGAAGAGTTAGTGTGGATATTAAAGATGTTTCATAGTGAGTTACATGATGTTATATTGTGATACCTAAGTCGCTAGCTGTGTGGAGATACAACTGGGATGTGAAGCAAATGAGAAGCTATATAACTGACATAGCGAAACATATTGTCAGTTATGTAGCAGTTTAGCTTCGACCACTAACAGGATTGAAGTCAGTTGTGTGATAATATAAATGCATAAAAAAAATGAAAACTACTACATTTTCACAAAGGTTCTACAAGGCTATTCATATTCGGTACTAATAATGAGAATACATATCACTGGGGAACACACTTTTGGTTGCATGAGTTCTGACACTTGATTCTGGTAGATTTGAGGTCACAAATTCTGAAAATGGCATTCGTTTGTGCAGAGCAGGTCTAGTTTTGATGCTACGCGGCAATTTACATATCAGGTCGCAGATTCTGAAAATAGCAAAGGGAGGTAATAAGCATATTAGTTTACATTCATCAAATATAATTCTTAATTACATCAGTGCGTCAAATATAGATTTGTGTGTGCATTAGTGCATATCAACAGAACCGCAAACATTTAGCCACGCAGAACTCAATGACTTAGTTCGAGATCTGGGTCTGTCTAAAAAGCTGTCAGAATTGTTGGCTTCACGGTTAAAAGATAAAAACTTGCTGAAAATAGACACAAAGGTAACATTCTTTCGCAACAGAGAAAAGAACCTCTTACAGTTCTTTGATTCTAAATTTGACTTCGTCTACTGTTGTGATATTTCTGGATTAGTCACCGCGATGGGAGCTCCAGGTTATGATCCGAAAAAGTGGCGCCTCTTTATAGATAGCTCTAAGCGGAGTCTGAAGTGTGTTTTATTACATATAGGCAACATCTTTGGCGCAATACCCATAGGGCACTCAGTACACCTGAAAGAAAAATATGAACACATCAAAACGGTTTTGGAGCTACTCAAATATGAAGAACACAAATGGATCATCTGTGTTGATCTAAAAATGGTCAATTTTTTGCTAGGACAGCAAGGCGGGTATACAAAATGTCCTTGCTTTATCTGCCTCTGGGACAGCAGAGCCAAAGACAGACACTGGATTCAGAAGGAATGGCCAGTTAGGGAAAGCCTCAATGTTGGGGAAAAGAACATCATTTATGAACCCCTAGTGGAACGTGAAAAAATTGTTTTCCCGCCCCTTCACATCAAGCTGGGCCTTATGAAACAGTTTGTCAAGGCGCTCGATACTGACAGTGACTGTTTTAAGTATCTGTGTGAAGTGTTCCCTGGTTTAACGCTAGAAAAACTCAAAGCAGGTATTTTCTACGGCCCTCAAATTAGGACGCTGATTAAAGACCAAGCCTTCACTCATTCCATGACTGATGTTGAGAGAAATGCATGGGGAGCATTCGTTTCTGTTGTAAGGAACTTTCTTGGAAACAGGAAATCAGAGGACTATAAAAAGCTCGTTGAATCTTTGATGGAAAGTTTCCATGTGTTAGGTTGCAACATGAGCATTAAGATGCATTTCCTGAACAGTCATCTTGAACTGTTTCCGGCAAACTTGGGGGACGTGAGTGATGAGCAAGGTGAACGCTTTCACCAGGATATCAAAGTCATGGAAGACAGGTATCAAGGTCGCTGGGACATTCACATGATGGCGGACTATTGCTGGAGCATTCAGCGAGACTGCACTGAGAGGCGACATTCAAGACAGTCCATTAAACGCAAGTTTGTGCCTGGCATAGTTCACAAAAGCAACTGATGAATCCAAAATATGCTTGTCAAGGTAAATAAAAGTAATTAAAAATTAATTCTACGTGTTTGGTAATTCCTCTCTGTGTGCTGGTTTAGATTTTTAGCAGTAGTATATGATAGTCTAACTATATATAGTAGTAAATGGTAGGTAACTCACCACAACAAAACTAGACCCGATAGAAAAAAACCGGTGCCATATTTGAAATCAGTGACCTCAATTTACCCAGAAACAAGTCTCAAAATGTATGCAACTGACAAAAAGTTGAATTTTGTTCCCCATTGTTATGCTTCCAATATCTTCCCAGGCTGCAGTACCTCACTGTTTGGTAGCTGTCTACTACCTAACAAAATATTCTAAGCAGAGCGTGGTTTCGATCCACGGACCTCTGGGTTATGGGCCCAGCGCGCTTCCTCTGCGCCACTCTGCTTATATAATATACATATATATATATATATATATATATATATATATATATATATATATATATATATATATATATATATATATATATATATTATTATTATTATTATTATTATTATTATTATTACTACATTTTCGCCTCCCGGCCCGATGTAAGTTGGTGGCCTGTGCCCGGGTGGGCTGGTCCCCGTTAAAAAAAAAAAAATCGGGGACCATAAGGACCATAAGGACCGTAAGGAAAAAAATAAAAATAAAATAAAAATCAATGGTGAGAAACAATATATGTATGATTTGTTGTCAATAGTAAGAGAAACAATTGAGACCCTGCAATTGTGTGTAAATGAGGCAGAAAGTCAGATCAGCAACCTGTGACTTGGTCACAGTTTTCATGATGTTATATGGCAGCAGGGTCTACCATTAGACAATGAATTATATTTTACATTAAGTTGCAGTAAAATGCTCATAATTTCTTAGTTCATTGGAGAATTTCTTTTAACAGACATGTAATGGATATAATGGTCTTAAATGGTCATATGAAGTTAAAGAAAGAAATAGATGTGAGTTATAGATGAGAAAAGATCTTTATATAGAGAGGAGATTACCATTGTATTAAGTTGCTCTAGTGTGGGATCGTCTCTGGGATGTTATTCTTGGTCTGGTGTGGGAGAGGAGACGTGGGAAAGGGAACGTGGGCAAATGTCAACTCCTGGACGTCACGTTTTGAAATGTTCATACGAGGTGCGTGGAGCAGTCTGTTTGCTTTTGTGTTTAGGGCTCCGGAGGCTGAACTATTTGTGGAAATAAATGACACCAACGAGCAACCAACCAGGAGGTCTAACCAAGCGTATTAATCCTGGTGTAATTTTGTTTGGTTGGGTTGGTTGGTTCGGCTTTCTTGGTGGTTGAGGCTACACATATACTTCCGATACCTACAGTAGTTTTCATGAGTTATTCTTACCTCTAGTTCGCCTTACGTAGAGTGAAGAAGAGCTTTAGCTATATCTAAGGTGTCTGTCATCGTTAACGCTAATATTTGATATGGTTTTGGGTTCCTATTTCTTCAACAGTGGTGTCTGAGCTTGATATTTTCTCTCAATATTATATCACACTGCCCTATTTTTTTTTATTCACAATTTAGGTCAGGTCAGGTCAGGTTAGGTTAGGTCAGGTCAGGTTAGGTCAGGTTTACATACACGATTATCTCAGAACATTTCCTCACCTGTTTTATACGTCACTAACTATGTAAGCCCTCTGCTACCTGTTGTTCTTCAAATATTATATAACCTCAAAAAATAACATTATCCTATATCAAATACCTTCAATCTGTGGGTAGAGGTTCCTCGGTGACTAGCCTTGACAACGACACTTATCTGATCTCTCTTTATGATAGTTATTTCTGGATTTAGAAAGGAATGCCATTATCAGCTATGTAATGGATTAAAGTGTCCTATAATGGCCATAAGACTCCGAAGAGAAGTCTATTATTTGATATGTAAAGGAGGAAGCAAACCCCAAATGGCTCCAACACATGACACAAAAAAAATCCTCCTGGTCGTCACTCAACACTATAAAACGCCTCCTGAGTGTCGCTTCTAAATCTGAGGAGGAGGATTGTTCCACGACGTGATAAAACCATTGCCCAATCGTTCTTAAGTTGTCGATAAGAACCTCTGGGAATCTCTCTCTAAAATGCGATAGAAACTATAAATCGCCCAACGACATGATTAAAACCACCGCAAATGTTCTATTGTGTGATTAAGTATCCGATAAACACCGGACTAGAGCGAGAGAACAATAGAGGCGAAAGTTTTACGAGTTTGGGTTAAAGTTGATGGTGTGTGTGTGTGTGTGTGTGTGTGTGTCTGTGTGTGTGTGTGTGTGTGTGTGTGTGTGTGTGTGTGTGTGTGTGTGTGTGTGTGTGTAGCTCAGAGGGGGGAGTGTCGACCTGGTTTGAAGACTCCATACTGGTTTTATCACATACTACGATGGCGTGTAAGGTAAAAAAAATATCTACGAGGATCTGGTGATAATTTTGTTAGTGTGTTATCTTTCTTCATTGTCTTCGTTATTCTATCGATTTCCTTAAACTCACAATGAGACGCTAACCTAACCTAACCTAACCTAACCTAACCTAACCTAACCTAACCTACCCTAACCTAACCTAACCTAACCTAACCTACCCTACCCTACCCTAACCTAACCTAACCTACCCTAACCTAACCTAACCTACCCTACCCTAACCTAACCTAACCTACCCTACCCTAACCTAACCTAACCTAACCTACCCTAACCTAACCTAACCTAACCTACCCTAACCTAACCTAACCTAACCTAACCTACCCTACCCTACCCTAACCTTCTTGAAGTAGTATTTGTTAACATTAAGAGCGTTGCGTCATGGGGTGTGTATAAGTGAAACACAAAGTTATCATCGTCACTGGCCTTTGTGACCTGACTGGCTCTAGTGTGTGTGTGTGTGTGTAAGGATGTTATTCTCCAGAGCGCCCCTGATGACCTTCACAATGTATAAAGAATTAGCACGGAGGCTACTCAAGCCTCGGTAATGGGAGGTCATTAAAGACCCAAATGAGACCCCACATTATTTACAAGGTGGAGTTTAGGCCCCTGACGGAGAACCGGATTTGCATGATTATAAGAGACAAAATTACCATAAGACGCAACGAAGGATAAACACGAAGTCAGTTGATTTTATCTCGACGCATTTAACCTTTATCAATAATAACACGGGTGGTAGGTGATTGTGAAGCTGGCTGAATGAAACACTGAGGTGATTGTGAAACTGGCTGAATGAAACAATGAGGGTCCACATGTTGTAATAGCTGGTAGATGGTCTTTATATATTAGCTAATGTACTCTTGATAACTTAAAGTCATCCTCTGAAACTGTAAGCATCACAGAGAGTTATTATGGGTTGGTTTTACTCTGTGATGATGCTTATGTTATCTCAGTGATGGTGAGGAGGTGATGTGTGTTTATAGGATTTGTCACTTTCTCTTTCTCTGTCACTTTCTTTTTTCTGTCACTTTCTCTTTCTGTCACTTTATCTTTCTCTGTCACTTTCTCTTCCTCTGTCAATTTCTCTTTCTCTGTCACTTTCTCTGTCACATCTCTTTGTCACTTTCTCTTCATCTGTCACATCTCTCTCACTTTCTCTTTCTCTGTCACATCTCTTTCTCTGTCACTCTCTCACTTTCTCTTTCTCTGTCACATCTCTTTCTCTGTCACATCTCTCTCACTTTCTCTTTCTCTGTCACATCTCTTTCTCTGTCACATCTCTCTCACTTTCTCTTTCTCTGTCACATCTCTTTCTCTCCCCTTGTCAGTATGTCAGTCTTTTAATCTCCAGCTCATCGGAGACACATCAACAGGTGTTAGATCACATTTGTCGGATTTCGTCACAAGAACGTATTTACACTTCACAAAAATCACCACCACATGAATAATTTTTTTACCATAATATTGAAAAAAAACTCAAGTGTTTGGAGTTACTGTACGTGATGAAAGACTTTATAATAGTGGGTTTTTTTGAGGGAGAGAAATGTATAAAATAATCAATAACAACAACAATAATAACAACAACAACCAGTACCTATCCCTGTTCTTCACCAGACTATCCCTACCAGTAAGATAGCTTTATCCTCCTACCTTGTCTAGCCATCCTGTCCTTTACCTCTCCCTCTCCTCGGCTTTCACAAGAGGAGGACATGAATAAACCGATAACGTAATAATATAGATTTTATTGTAGACAAGCGAGGAAAACTTTTTAACATAATAAACTTTAAAAAAAAAAGTAATTTCGTTTGATGTAATAATCTCTCGACTTAGTTTTTGTCATGATGCGATAAACTTTTTCAGGATTTTTGAAGTTCTCGACGTAGTAGATGTAACTTTTTCGACGCAGTAGATGTAACTTTTTCGACGCAATAGATGTAACTTTTTCGACGCAGTAGATGTAACTTTTCGACGCAGCAGATGTAACTTTTCGACGCAGTAGACGTAAAAAATTATAAACTTAGAATAAAACATTTCGTAGATGCATTATCAGTTTTTTACATAGAGGTTAAGATACACAAGACATGTTTACCTGAGATCCTCCTGTTGCTTGTGTGTTTAGGGCAGGTGGTGGTAGTGGGATGACCTGAGCAAGGAGGGTGAAAGGAGGGGGGGGGTGATTACTGGTAGGGGGTTTGTCCTGTAATTGGATGATTAGGGCAGGAGACTTGTTGGAGACACGCGGGATGAGAGGGTAGGGTAAACAAGGTCATGAGACAGAGAGAGAGAGACGTGGGTGGTTGACGTGGGCGGTTGACGTGGGCGAGTATGGGAGGTGGGTTAATGGGATGGGAAAAAGGAATGGGGTGTGGAGAGCGTTAATGGGAGGAAGATGAGGGTAATTAGACTCATAAATAACAGAGGCATAAGACTTTCTCCAATAAACAGATGTTATTATTTTTTTTTCATTCAAGTGTTATTGTTTTGTTATTATGCCTCTTGTGGAATGTTATGACCTAGGAGTAAACATTCTAGTCACGTAAACATTCCAATCCCGGATACAAGTTGTGCTCTGAATTTAAACTGACAACATTGATTGACTTTTAGTAAAGATTAAATCTAGTCTTGGCATTGACTGATTAGAAATATTACTTTTAAGTATTGTGAGACGTGAATGTTGACTTTCTTGTGCATTCTTTCCTTCATTCTACTTATTCCTGAGTGTTTGTCATTGATAGAACGTCATTCAGTGTTATCCAACTCTCAAGCGACGATGAATATTGCTTTCTTAAGTTTTATCCTGACTTTCAATATCTCAATTGAAAAAAAATAAAAATAAATTGCTTGGTCTTATTTGAGAAGGAAGATGAAGAGGCTGCCCTGATCCCTGGTGGCCCTGTGAGACGAGGTTGGTAAACAGAGCGTGGGATATCTCAATCAGGATGGACATCGATTATCTGTCAGGAGATAATGGACTTGAACCCTCTCCCCTATCGCACGTCAGCTTCACAGTGTGCATATTTGATTGGCAAATGAGAAGATGTTTTTTTTTGCCACGTCTTGCACCAGAGGCGTCAGGAAGAGGAGGAGGAGTAGGAGGAAACACTGGAACAATAACGGGAGGTAGAAGAGGAGATAAGAAAATGATAACAAGAGGAGGAAGAAGAGGATAAATAACATGAAACGTAAGGAGGAGGTTGAGGAGGAAGAGCCGCAGGAAGAGACGACGCAGAAGTCGGAGGAGGGTTCAACAGTAGTGCAAGGAGGAGAAGGAGTGGATGAAGGCAACAGCATTAAGCTTCTTCAGACACAGTTAGAAAGCCACACGTCCTTGAGAGACTGACTCTGGCCACCACTCTCCTCTGTCTGCTGTATGACACCACCTCGACACCAAGACTGATGCAGGTGACATCAAGGAAGGAGACAATGGCTGTTCTTAATATCATCACTACTAGATTAATAGAGCGTATATTTGGGATACATTTTTGTGGTAGGGAATTACACAGGGGAATTGTATTATATGTGGAATAAATGAAAGATAATTAAAAACACAGGGAGGGATGGGAGGTTATCAAGATGCTTTGAAATGTTGGAGGTTACATGACAAAGGGTAAAACCATCTGTAGGAGGGAGTTCCTCTTGAGTGCTTGTAATGGGTTCTGAAGATGTGGTGTAATAGAAGAAGGTATTGGGTCTCTCAGATGCATTCATGGACTGAAAGTATGTGCGTAGAGATATGAGCATCAATTGTAGTGAGTTATAACGGTGATCGTGCTAGTAAATAAAGATAGGGAAAGTAACGAGGTATATTTATGAATATACAGAGATGTGAGTTTTATGGGAAAGTCATATTTCTTGATTGTTTTACATTTCTTCTGTTCTTTTTAATTTTTTCTTCACCAAATCAAGGAGGCAAAGTTCCTCAGCATCACACCACTCACTGATGAAGACGACAAGTTCATTTTCTGTCGTGTAAAGAATGTTTGACTTGAAATTGTTTCGTCTCACATATGAATTAACAATGGGGGACACTCCAGTGAATATAATCCAGGTTAAATTTATCTTAGAGTAAGCCTCTTCTGCTGGTTCACGGGGGCAGTGTATTTTATCGAGTTGGTTAAAGTCCGGAAGTAAATAATAATTTGTTGTTTTCTCTTTCTCGTGTGATATATTAATGTAGTTGTTAGTTGGAAGGTCATGTAGTTTGTCTGTTACCGTTTGTTATACCTAAAGCTAATATGGTTTAGCGATTATCTCTGTTGGTCGATGATAGATATTCGTGACCTAAATAACAATATATCATAAGTGTATTAAACCAATATCAATGTCCGTTACTCGACGGATATTACTGATCTGCTCATTTCCCCTACAGCCAGGGAATAGCGGCGGCGCTTCGTAAACCCAAGGAGAGACGCCATGCCCCCCTTAACCAATTAAAAGACCGTACCTGCTATGAACGAGTGAGCATTACTCCCTCCAACCAAATAACGATAACTCCAAAATACAAGGGCGAAGCCAAAGTCGAGCCAAAGAGATTGGTGCGTCATAAGCCTGGCCAGAGGGACGAGTTTACCAGCGACTCGTTAAAACAGTGTCACCAGAGACAGTGAAAATGTCTTACTCGCAGAAATCCTTAAATGTGGCGACGGTGGAAAGGGAGGGAGGAGGAGGAGGAGGAGTTGATGCAGGAACCAAGTGAGTGGAAAATGAGGACCAGAAGATCTCATGAATAAGAAATGAATGACCGAAAGGGTGCAAATTGGAGAGCACACTGAGAAAGGCGGCAGATTAGTACACCAAGTATTAGTTTTTTCCATGAAACGTCTTAGGGAGGAATTATCTATTTAAATAACAGGTAAATTTATATATATATATATATATATATATATATATATATATATATATATATATATATATATATATATATATATATATATATATATATATGTATATATATATATATATATATAATCAACAAAGTAAGATACTGGGAAGTATTGGAAGTTTCTCCAAGAACTAATGACAAAGTTGAGGTCCTCGACTTGGCCAAGTGCTCAGGTGCGACACTTCAACACTCGGAGTTGCGAAAATTACACATTCAGTTGATGGCTAAGTTCATCCCGGCACAGAACAGGAGAGAGAGAGAGAGAAACATCACATACTACAAACAAAGTCAAAGTTATAGACAGGGAAAGGAGATGGCTGTCCTTGTTTCCAGTGGCTAGAGAGGGGAGGGGAAAGTAACCACAGAGTTCTAGCGGGTAGTGAAGAGGAATGAGTGATTTATTACACGTTTCATTTGGTGAGGGAAAGAAAATCGGACAACATTTCAGTTAAGGAAAAACGATGTCTTATGGCAGATGGGAAAGAAGCCATTTGTTCCAGCTTCATCCGGCCACGAGAGAGAGAGAGAGAGAGAGAGAGAGAGAGAGAGAGAGAGAGAGAGAGAGAGAGGACTTATCAGGTCATTACTTTCACCAGTGGACAGTTGTAAGACAATTTATGAAAGAAGTGTTTATTTCAACTTCAACCAACAATTGTGGGCTTTTCACCTCAACCAAGGGAAGGTTGATGTGGGAGGAGATGATGTCAGAAGGAAGTCACAGATTTTTACCGAGAAAAAGTTGTTGGAGAAACTGAAGGCAAAGAGAAGAGACCAGGACAAACACACACACACACACACACACACACACACACACACACACACATTTCAATTGAGAGAGGGAAAGAGAGGGGTGCAGTGGGAAGAAAAAAAGTAGAAAAAAATCACAAAAACAGGCGCCTTTTCCTCCTCCATCTTCTCAGACAACACAGAATAAAGTTAGTGGAAGAGACGAAGAAGAAGATGAAGAAGAAGAAGAAGATGAAGAAGAAGAAGATGAAGAAGATGAAGGAGAAAAGAAGAAGAAGAAAATGAAGCCAAAGATGACGAAGAAGACGAAAAAAGAAGTAAAAAAGAAAAAGAAGATGAAGTTGAAGAAAAGACGACGAAGAAGAAGTGGAAGAAGTGATTGTTGCCTCCCCCGGGTGACTCTTGATTGTGTACAGCTGGAGTGAATTTGCAAGTAAAACAGTTAAGTTGGACAGTGGAAGACAAAGCACTGAGAGTCTTGACTTTAATCGACGGGTAATTCACTAAACCAGGGACAAGAACGATCCTTTTGTGTCAGTCAACAGTTCCACACCTAACCTAACCTAACCTACCCTACCCTAACCTAACACTAACCTAACCTAACCTAACCTAACCTAACCTTACCTAACCTAACCTAACCTAACCTAACCTAACTCACATACTCTTTTTTTTTACGTGTCTGAACCACAAAAGTCACCAAAAAGTTTTCTTAACACAGTAGGAGAATTTAGTCTTCACACTGATAGAGTTTATAAGAGATAGACTTTTTTTTTCTTTAATCTGATTCTAATTAATGGCTACAGATACAGGCATATAGGAAGGTGTGTCCCTATTGGCAGTCGTCTTTCAAAACACACACAGAGTCACACACACACACACGCGCACACACACACGCGCACACACACACACACACACACACACACACACACACACACACACAAGCCCCAGCAGTCACAGTGGGAGCCCATCCTCTCCAGCTGGTGCAGTCTGCCTAACTCCTGGGTGTAACTATAGACAACAAACTTGACTGGAAGGCCCATGTAAATAACACAGTCAAGGCAGCCTCGTACCGTCTCTACATGCTACGACGACTTAGGTCACTTGGGACACCCACGCCAGAGCTGACGACCATCTACAACGCCTTTATTCTCCCCAAACTAACGTATGCGTCACCAGCCTGGTCGTCTTCTCTCAACTCCACCCAACAACGTCGGCTAGAGAAGGTACAGAAAAGGGCCTGCAGAATCATGCTCGGCGGAGAATACTCCGGCTACACCAACGCTCTCTCCACCCTGGAAAGGCCATCCTTCAGTGACCTCCACCACCAAGCACTGGACAGGTTTGGCAGCCTACTAATGCACCACCCTCGTCATCGCCACCTCCTGCCACCGGCAGCCCCCCACCCACCTCGTGCAGTCCACCTCTACAACAAAATTCAGCCCTTGATTTATGTACTGTACAGCCCTGTAAATGTATTCAATGCATATTATATCATTATGTCTAAATCAAATGTAACTCTGTATATTTTCAGCCACCTGTTGCAACTCTAGTAATAAACCGTTTATAATTATTATTATTATTATTATTATTATTATTATTATTATTATTATTATTATTATTATTATTATTATTACACACACACACACACACTCACGTACAGTTCACGGGAATAATTAACAGGTAAACAGAACTAATTAGCATTAGTGGACCTTCAGGTGGGGAGAGAAGTGAATATTTTTTACTCGAATTGGTAAACAGTTCATGGGAATACGGGGTGTGGGGAGGGGAGGGGAGGGGAGGGGAGATATTGATGATGGTGGGAGTGGGGAGGGGAGATATTGATGATGGTGGGAGTGGGGAGGGGAGATATATAAGAGAGATAGGATGGAAGGTAGCATGGGAGGATGTATGGTAGAGAATAGACGTAGTTAGGATGGGATAGAAAAGAAGACAGAAATAGGATGGCAGAGAGAGAAACATAATATGGACTGGTATGGGGGAGAAGACTGGAAGAGGGAGATAGGATAAGAGAGGGGAGATGGAGGCAATGGAATACAATAGAAAGGGAAGGAAGGAAGGTGAAGAAGAGAGGATAAGATAGGGTGATAAATGGGGGATTATTCACTGAGGAAAGGTATTAAGCAATTAGGAAAGAGGGATTAAGAGACTGGGAAGAAGGATTCAGTAACTAGGGGAACGAGGGAAGAGATTAGAGGAATTAAAGACGGACGGATTAGAAAAGTAGGGGAAGTTGGGATTAGGTGATTGGAGGACTGACCTGGAAACGAAGGATTGGGGGTATTAAGGCTTAAGGGATTGGAGGATTGTGAATTAGGGGATTGGGGGATTGGGGCCGTGATATCCACCAACTCTGTTTATATTGGAGTGTTTTAAGATGAAAGCGAATGACGGAAATTTATATTGATGTGGAGGATCTATGAGCCGCTTTGAGGTCGCTGGAAAAGATGTACCATGAAGAGATTAATAAAAGGAGAGAGAGAGAGAGAGAGAGAGAGAGAGAGAGAGAGAGAGAGAGAGAGAGAGAGAGAGAGAGAGAGAGAGAGACAAATGTTGTAAACTTTATCTCGTTCCTTGTATATATTTTTTGGGGGGAGTTCCTGAGGTTCCCATTTCTTCTCTTCCTCTGTTAATGTATCATCATCAATCATCATCGTCATCATCATCAACTACACTTCAGTCTCTTCACTTCAATAACTATCCAGTTTACTCTTAATTCACTTAACATAGCAGAAGACTTTCATATGGTTAATGATGTTTCGTTTACCTTCTTCTTGTGCAATATAATCTCTCTCTCTCTCTCTCTCTCTCTCTCTCTCTCTCTCTCTCTCTCTCTCTCTCTCTCTCTCTCTCTCTCTCTCAAGTACACTGCATCATATCTAACATGCAAGTAAGATTATTCTCTAAAAAAACCATAATGAGTTCCAGCTCTGACCACGGTTCATTATTCACTATGATTAATCTCATCGTTCTCATTCTCCTCATCATTCTCATCATTCTCATTTTCTTCATCGTTCTCATTCTCACTTCTTAACTCTATTCTTATTCTTATATTAATTTCCTCTAAGAACCTCTACCGTCCTCTCCTCCTTCTCCTATTCTTCCTATTCTTCTTCCTCCTCTTCCTCCTCGTCCTCCTCCTCCTCCTCCTCCTCCTCCTCCTTCTCTACTTCCTCTTTCTCTTCCTTCTCTCTACCTCCCTTTCCTCCTTCTTTGCTTTCACACCCCTCTTTCCTCTCTCCTTCCCCAGGACAATATTCATCACGTTTTCTGTAATTTCTGAAGAAGGTATTGTCTCTCTCTCTCTCTCTCTCTCTCTCTCTCTCTCTCTCTCTCTCTCTCTCTCTCTCTCTCTCTCTCTCTCTCTCTCTCTCTCTCTTTCTCCATGAAGTGCGACTTGGCCCTTGAGTCTAGCACACTGAGGGCTAAACTTAGTTCCCCGGTAAGAGGCTGCCTCGGAAACACACGTTAAAGATGACGAGGAGCAACTTGGCTTATCACCGCTGGAGGCCCGGACACAAGTTTTAGAGACGGACGGTAAGCTGCTCAACTTTACCTATCACAAGCCCTGAGGAAGGAGGAAGTTCAACCTCAGTAGATAATGGAGAGAGAGAGAGAGAGAGAGAGAGGGGTACTGTCGACTGTCATTGGGAATAACATAACTGTGGGTGACGGAGGTATTGGAAGGGGTGCTCAGGAAGCTAGATCGACGCATAATCATCATCATCATCATCATCATCATCAATCATTATTCATCAATCATAAATCATCAATCATCAACCATCATCATCATCATTATCATTATCCATCATCCTCATCAATCATCAACCATTATCATCATCATTATCCATCATTATCCATCATCCTCATCAATCATCAACCATCATCCTCATCAATCATCAACCATTATCATCATCATCATCATCATCATTATCCATCATAATCCAAAATTATCAACCACCATCATCATCATCATCATTATCCATCATCCTCATCAATCATCAACCATCATCCTCATCAATCATCAACCATTATCATCATCATTATCCATCATTATCCATCATCCTCATCAATCATCAACCATCATCATCATCATCATCATCATCATCATCACCCAATCAAGGCTATGTACCCATTTTTAGTTGTTTCTTCGAGTTTTTCTTCTCCGTATCAAAGACAGCTGACCAACTTGTTACCTATAGTCGTAATTAATATATTGAATATATCTAATTAATCCTAAAAGATGCAAGAGGAAAATTATTATAGTAAAATATATAATCATCATATCTCTTATTAATAGTTTGCATTACGAATTAAAGGAAAAACGCTAAAGAGATTAATGTTTCTCTTGTATATATAAATTTGTTTATATCTAATATACTATAGGACTAGCCGTGTGTCTGTCTATCTGTCTGTGTGTCTGTTCTGGGCAGCCGAAACGGCACAATCGTTTTCCATCAAACTTGGTGGAAAAATCGCAAAAAATTCGTAGAGTGGAACAAACCTGGTCCCATGTTGATGGTTTCTTTAGGTAGGCCTTAATTAACCATTTTATTTACGATGGAAAACGATGCATGTCTACGGACTTGGCGCACCCTCATTTGCTGTACGCTAGCCAAGCACGAGCGTTCAAACTTTCACTGGGCACGAAGGTACCCACGATCACTTGTTGTATACTATATGTGGTGGAGGAATTCTAACTTAAAGTCCTGAACAGACTCACTGGATCACGTCCTGGACACCAATTTTCTGTTACCCAGGTGTGAATGAGTACCTCATTTTAATTGGGGAAATGTAGGTGGTCAAGTGTAGTGCCTTGTTGTATACCCGAGGTTTAGTATTCAATGAGGTGTATCTACACTTCCGTAAAGGGTCGTCAGGTGTATGGAGACCAACTTTCATGTTTTTTATGCATTATCAATGGTAAATACATGTACTATCTAGATAAGAAATATGCAGCATTTCTCTCAATCTCTCTCTCTCTCTGTCTCTCGCAATTTCTCTCTTTCTCTCTTTACAAACGCATGCACAGATGAACACCTGTAAATGATATCGTTCATACATGTTTACCCTCTTCTCTAATGAATGTTTCGTACACACACACACACACACACACACACACACACACACACACACACACACACACACACACACAACCGGAGGAACAATCTTCTCCATTTCCCTGCCGTTCACACCAAAATCTAGAACGGAAATTACACAGTGACAGAAGTGTTGGTGGAGGGGGGAGTTGACGTGGCTTTGACTTATTTGTTTTCGGTGTTTACCAGTCAAGAATACTCCCTCTCTACGGTGAACGTGACACCCCTCCCCGCTCCCTATCCCTCCTCCTCTCCCCCTTCCCTACCCTCTCCCCCCTCGCCCTCTCCTCTCTTAATGACACTTACATTGAGGTTGGTGAGGGTGTGTGGGGAGGATGAAGGGTGTGGGTGTGAGGGGTGTGGGGGCGAGGGTGTGGGGGTGAGGGTGTGGGGGTGAAAGTGGTTGAGGAGGTTCGTTCATAACACACTGTCGTAACTACACACGCTGGCTGTGGGGATTATTGACAACAAATTATCTTGAGTCGGGTTTTGTTATATTCAGAAGTTAGAGGACAAATGATCATTAAGGCTGTGTAGTTACAGGTACAGTGTATTATTTACTTCATGAAAAGGAGGAATTTCTTAAGCTGAATCATACTTGTCACCCTTCGTCCTTGGATTACCTTTCTTTTGTGTGTAATGACTCCTGAGGGAATTTTTCTATCTCTTTGAAGAACATTACAGTCATTTATCTCCCCTGATCCTCATATGACTTTGACAACATTCATAATCTGATTAAAATTGTCGATTTGTAGGTTAAGTGTTATATAAACTTTAAAGATATCAAAGCTACTTCACCTTAGAGTGTGTCTTTGCGGACGACTGAGAGATCTTCATGTATACCATTAATATTACATTATATCTCTCGTACTGGTGAGGGTATTACAGCCCTAGAGCTATTAGGTGTGTGTGTGTGTGTGTGTGTGTGTGTGTGTGTGTGTGTGTGTGTGTGTGTGTGTGTGTGTGTGTGTGTGTGTGTGTGTGTGTGCGTGCGTGTGTGTGATAAATAAGCAAATAACAGTAGTATGTGTAATTGTGTATGTAACAATCAAACCCATTGTGCCATATTTCCTATTGTTCAAGGATTTTAAAGACGCTATCCAGAGGTAGTGTGTGTATGTGGCAACCCAGTCCTCGCCTCGCTAGATGTGTGGCTCCAAAGCTGATTTACATATTAATCACTTCACGTGTGCTCAGGTGGCCGATCTTCCGGGCATTAAGAGTTTACCCTTCCTGGAACTACCTTTGTGGAGGCCAAGGTGATGATGCCAACCTGCCCACAAGTGCAAACACCAGCACCTCTTACTGACAGGCACAGAGGTGTTTGTTGGTGAGCGTCACAGCCAAGGTGTGAGAGAGAGAGAGAGAGAGAGAGAGAGAGAGAGAGAGAGAGAGAGAGAGAGAGAGAGAGAGAGAGAGAGGCGATGATTGTACGGGATTAATTTACTACCCACCTCACTCATCACTAGTATTGGTACGTCATCTACACCCACTTACCTGAGAACTAAATAAATGAGCCACTTAATTGAGCCACTTACCTTATAGCCACTTTTCCTGAATCGCTTAATTGATACCGGTAGCCACTTACCTGAGAGTTACTTATATGAGATCCTTTTACCTGAGTTACTTGCCTGAGAGCCACTTACTTGAACCACTTACCTTGGAACCACTTTCATTAAATATACTTAACTGAGATCTACATACATAGGAGCCACTAACTGAGCCATTTACCCGAGAACCACTTACCACTTTATGTATACCTCGTGTGTAGCATATGTAGAAGGTACCATGTATTCTTGGCATTTATATACAGTACACCCGTTTTGCGTGCGTACCCGGACGCTTGCGTGAATTGCGTGTGCGTTTCTATGCCCCGATATCTGTGTGCGTTGTGGTCATGTGCGTGATGGTTGGTTATATTGATTAATGTGTGTGTATGTCATAATGTCTGTATGTATATAGTATTCATGTGTACACTCCAGTATAATTACGTATAATTACTTTGTGTATAGAATTTATGTGCGTGATTTTTGTGTGTGTAAGCATTAGGTTGAGTTATGGTGTGTGTGTGTGGGTCTGGCAGGAAGGAGACGCTATCAGCCCCCATGATCCCCAAGGCTCCTGGCACAAACTGAGGTACCTAGACACTGATCCAACTCACTTCCAGCACCAAAACACGTCCGAAGGTGTTCTGGCCACCTCAGATCCCGTTCTCTTTAGTTTTCATGGAGACTTGAAAGGCTTACTCCACCCACCCATGCTAACCTATCCTCCATCCACCCACCTCTCCCCATACACACACACACTACATCCACCCACCTCTCCCCATACACACACACACACACTACATCCACCCACCCACTCCTTCCCACCCACCTACCTACTCCCAAAACCAACCTCTCACTCCCCACACCCACCTCCCACTCACCTACCGACCTACCCACTCATCTTCCCACCCACCACTCACCCTCTCCAATATCCATAATGTTATTGCATATCTAATGGGCATCAAATAGAATAACTGAGATACTCCACCTGAATAATACTCGAGTATCCAGAAATAATTTAAATGATAGTGTTTAATATATATGAACTTGTTTGTATACAGTTTGATGTATATTTTATACATTATACAATAGGTTCAGTGTATAGGATAGAATGTTTATAATTGCCTTCAGGGGTGAGAGGATCCCGAAGTTCAAGGGAAAGAAAGTGAGGCGAAAGGAGAAGCTGTTGACGGTGTTGCTGAAGGAGGGGTTTACTGGTGGGTACCTCCCCTCCCTCTCCCCTTCCCTTCTCCCCTCGGTTGTCATGGAAACTCTCCAATAACACGCCTCACCTTGATCCTATTATTATTACTGATTCCAACAGTATGAGGTCGAACCCTGCAGGAGAGTAAGGGAGGCTGTGTGTGTGTGTGTAGTCATTATGTGCTGGTGAAGGCCTTGCCAGGTGAGGGTAACCATAGAATCGTATTGTTGCGGTTAACTCTGGAAGATATAATGAAGGGGTCTGGCATTATGCAGGTAAACATACACAGGTAGAATGTAACTTAAAATGGGATTGAAGAATGAAGGCAAGTCTCTTTTTGCATAGGAATATTTTCTTTATCTTCTTATTAGTGAGAAAGATATGATGGTCTTCTGGCATGTCTCCACAACAGGAAGACGAGGGTTTTATTGCGTAATGAGAAAGATAATAAAAATATCCTAAAAGACAGATACCCTTAGACGTGCAGTCAGTTCAGTATGTTATAAACTTCCTCTCTCATGATTATTCGACACGTACTCTACTGGCTCCGCTGGATCCGCCCTTGAGTTCAGTGCCTTTCATATGACTTTCACCGCAGAACCTTTGTCCATAGCATCTAAACGCCGTTATATATCAGCTTTCGTTGTGTCCTTTACTGTTAGTTCTTTATTTATTGCTGTTTATCAGATACTCTGAAATTATATACATTACAATAGTTACCCATATACACAGTGCATTTTCTATTATAGTCGCGCGTGGTATCACTCCATTTTCTACTTCTTGACAGTTAGGGATAACTAATATTAGAAGTTCCAGAACTCTTTTTATTTCTTTTATTCGATATAATACTGCTCCACCTGATGTTAAAGTTGTTTAAAGAATCTATTGTGCAATATTTCATACTATATATATCTGCATAATGACAGTAAAAAAGGAAGTGAATTGTTACTGATAATCTTTATTATGGTTTCAAATTACCCCAGTTCTCCTATACGGGGTATATATGTATCATAGTTAACACAGAAAACGTTTTTTATGACGTCATGGTCTCGTAGCCAGTCACAACGCGGGGAAGTTAACCAATCAGAGCGTTCAGTAAAACACAGTCGAATATAAGGCAGCCCTCACACACATACGCTAACTTCAAAGCAAATTTTCGCCACCTAATCAAACGAAACAAAATTATGGACATCAAGCAAGGTGGTGCATCCCGAACACAATATTTGCCTCATGGACTTACCCACCTGTGTATATTGACTCTTCTTCCTTATTGAGACTTGAAGCTGGTAAACAATAACTCAAGAGCTCCAATGATGAACACTAAATTGAAAATCAAGAGTGTTGGCCGCCTGCCTCACCTGATAAGAGAAGACCCGTGATTGACTTTGTCTGTGTGAGGCAGCAGCTTCTCACCACTGTTATTTTGCTATGTTATTTATGTGTGTTTTTGTTTTTGAAGATGGTTTGTGTGTGTGTGTGTGTGTGTGTGTGTGTGTGTGTGTGTGTGTGTGTGTGTGTGTGTGTTTGTGTGTGTGTTCTATAATGGTTGTCTCATATTAATTTTGTTTCTTTCATGTTAGACGAATCATTCTTCTTTCCGTTTAACCTTCTGGGTTTTTTTAGGGGGGGGGGGGTTCAATCACATAATCCGGATTTCCTTCTTAAAAAAAAAAAAAACAGCAAAAACAAGAGAACCCCAGAAATGTCTTATTTTCTGTCGACCGCCGCTGCAGTAAAAGGCCTCACGTGTGTTTGTGTGTCAGCTCAGACGACATGCACGGGTCGACGGGGAGTGTTGGCGGTCTAGCTAGTCTGTTTGTTATGACGGGGAAAAAAAAAAATGAAAATTAAACTCTCTAACCTTCGGGTTTTTTTTGGGACCAGTCTAGCACACACGTTAACTTGACCTCTTTTTAATCTCTACAACTTTAATATTTAGTGGACATATCCTTGACCTCATGTGACCTTAATCTGGGGGACTTGACCAGTTGAGTTGATTATTTAACTGTCAATAATCGTGGCGAGCTGTCTGGTGGATATATCTCTCTAAGCCCCGAGACACCACCTCTGGAGCATGGCCAGTGGCGAGACATCTTCATCCTTTACACTAATAACAAGTAACAAATAACAAATAACAAGTAAAACCACAAATCTAAGACCTGTCAACATTAATCTGAGACTTTTGACCAGTTCCAACACCCCTTTAACCCCCTTTAACCATAGTGGATTAGACATAATTGATATAGACACCTTCATCCATAGCAGATAGATTTATGAGGAGGTTCCCAAACGTTGAAAATGTCAAGATAAACTAACGAGAATATGAAATAAAATTATGATGACATTATAAATACAATAATTCTTTCATAGTTAATGTAATATAAAATGTAAAGAAAGAAATTGGATCGTAATTGAACTTCATAAGGGGAGAATGAATGAATGAGAAGATATCAGATTTTGTTATAGTGAATGAAATCTTAATCACAAGGGTCTGGGGATTGAGTGGGAAGCCATTGACTCACACACAGTAATCTTAACTCCATCTATAAATGATATCATACAGAATATATATATCAAGATAAACTATTGATTATGATTAATATAAATGTGTTAATCTATCTTGATGATCAATAAGAAGGAGAATGTTATTGAAGCTCTATTAAACTGTCACGTTGTTATGTGTTTTATAGTAAATGCTGGAGGTTAAGAACGATCGGTAATGTACAAAAATGAATAAGAATAGTTGTTGATGCACTACCAAGGTACATCAACAACTATACTTACAGAGAAATTAATCTAAACCTTTGATGTGTCCTATAAGATTGTATGTATAAATAAACAATTAACTCATAAATATAGAGACAAATCCAATCACTTAGGAAAAAAAAAAATCACACAGGAATGAATACACGAGAGTACGGCGCAAGCGTGAATGAGAAACGTGCAATTAACGCAATGGCTTATCCATAACAGGTGATAACGCAACAGGTAGGTCGTGGTAATGACATAAACAAGAGCAGGTAATGGGCTATATGTCCCCTTAAGAGAAAGGTACGAGGCCTGTGCGAGATGGGATGATTATCACAGCTGCGTCTCGTTGGTTTATGTTTTCGGTAAAATTTGGTCTCGTAAGGAAAAATATATTTAAGTACAAAGGAGTGAAATATGTACACACACACACACACACACACACACACACACACACACACACACACACGCTACCAGTAAAATTTGGCGTTGACGTGAGACAGTTTGACATGATGGATCACCAACACGAAGTGACTGAAAGAGTGAAGGAAGATATATGAAGGTGAATTGAGTAGATGACGCTGCAGGAGGAGGAGGAGGAGGAGGGAGATGAGGAGGAGGAGGGAGATGAGGAGGAGGAGGAGAAGAAAGAGAAGTTGGTGATAGGAAGAAGAGTCAGAGAATGAAGACGAGTTGATAATACCGGGTCACAGTAAACTTGCTCTGGTTTACCTCATCGTTTTTAATAGCCACACAATCTATAATGCATCTCAGGATAGTCATTATACTATCATAGTAATTTACCTAGTACTGAGTAGAGATAATTAAGTACGTCATTTATGTAAGTCAGTGTAATAATTAATGGTTTACTGTACCTAAAACGCATGTCCATTAAACATTACAATTATTCCACTATAAATTACAGTCACTTCATCAAATATTACAGTCACTCCACCAAACATTATTGTCACTCCACCAAACATTACAGTCACTCCACCAAACATTACAGTCATTTCACCAAACATTACAGTCACTCCACCAAACATTATTGTCACTTCACCAAATATTACAGTCACTCCACCAAACATTATTGTCACTCCACCAAACATTACAGTCACTTCACCAAACATTACAGTCATTTCACCAAACATTACAGTCATTTCACCAAACATTACAGTCATTTCACCAAACATTACAGTCATTTCACCAAACATTACAGTCACTCCACCAAACATTACAGTCACTTCACCAAACATTACAGTCACTTCACCAAATATTACAGTCATTTCACCAAACATTACAGTCACTTCACCAAATATTACAGTCATTTCACCCTATCATCTCTCCCCCATTTACTCATGACATGCCATTTCCGTCAATCGATTCCTTTGAACGTCATTTACCATCTTCTTATTCTCCCAGCTCTGTTACTGAGTCTTCACTATCTCTCTCTCGTATCTCTTCACCATCTCTCCTTTTCCAGAAACATGATGACGTTTGTGTTATGAGAATTGATAATAATGTCATTTGATTCCTTTGGATATGGTAATGTGGATTGATGACTAGGTTTTGTGGTAAGTTAATGGATTGTGTGGATTAGCTGCCTTTCTATAACTTATCTTCCTCATTGCCCACCACTCAGCATCTCTTGCCCACCCTGGAAGATCTCTAACCCATCCATGAACATTTCTTGCCCTTTTTGTCACACGTCTTGCCCACTCTGTCTCACACACATTTTGCCCACCCTGTCATACACATTTTGCCCACCCTGTCACACACATCTTGCCCACTCTTCACATATCTTGCCCCCATTGCCCCTGGGACGTGTTTTATCTTCATGATACTCACACCATTTATTCTTGATAGTACGACATTTCGATAAGCGTCTTCAGTGTTCACATCATTAGTTTTCCTTTGTGTTAAAACGCCTCCGATATATTCAGCTATCTTAATCCCCTTGGCTGTGTGTGTCATTAATACATTTGTTCTGTTTGGTCGACTGTTTTTATCCGCTGTTGGTGTTTGATAAGGTGTGTGTGTGTGTGTGTGTGTGGGTGCACTATCCAACAATTAGTTTCACTTCCAACAGTATCTCTGATATTGGCAGGTTTATTTAATCTTTTCTAGCAACAATTTATTATTACCATATTTTAAAAAAGATTACACTCTCTCTCTCTCTCTCTCTCTCTCTCTCTCTCTCTCTCTCTCTCTCTCTCTGTTTGCTAGCCATATGTCACAACACCAGCCTCCCTTCTCAAATATATCACCAGCATTTTTATTTTTGTTTGAATTTATATATTTTTTTCTCTCGTTAAATCCGTCATATCGTTTTTTTTTGTTATCACTGAATACATAAATGATTTTCGTTCACCGTTTTGTTAAGCATTTGTATAATATAACTCTTCTTTGGTTGAGTTCATGTTCATTTTATTATTGAATTTAACATTGATTTTCATTCTTCATTTCGTTAATATTTATATCTTAGTTCCCATTATCAGTCAAGTAGTGTGTTTAGTTGTTTTCCATGCTGTTAGGGAAGTGGTTCCAGTAAACATCATTAAACATTACAGTTACTCCACCAAATATTACAGTTACTCCACCAAATATTACAGTCACTCCACCAAATATTACAGTCACTCCACCAATTATTACAGTCACTCCACCAAACATACAGTCACTCCACCAAACATTACAGTCACTCCACCAAACATACAGTCACTCCACCAAACATTACAGTCACTCCACCAAATAATACAGTCACTCCATCAAACATTACAGTCACTCATTTATTATTTTCTTTCACGTTCTATGTAATATCCCAGGTAGAAGTGTTTGGTAATATTGCTGGGAATTTTCAAAAGAATGTTTTATAAATTCCAGTGACAAATTCCTTCTGATGTTAAATTCACCGGGTGGTAAAGCACGACCCGCCTCACCTCATCTGACAATGACAAGGTTGCCATCTGTCTCATATCGTAAATAAAAAGATCCCCGTTCCATTAATCTTAACAGGCGACAAAAGCATCGTATTTGTCCTTTCCACATATTCAGAAAAAACACGAATTACAGAGATTGAAGCGTGATGATTGATTTAACCACAGCCCGCATAGTTCCTGCATAATATTTTTTTATGTTGCATGTCAAGTGTAGCTTAAGCTTATCAGATATATTCAAGAATTTATAGTTGTTAAAGGAATCTCTATTATATGCTACCAGGGTCCTATATTATTATTATTATTATTATTGTTATTATTATTATTATTATTATAAAATTTGCTATATTATTATTTAGGCTTTTACTGTTCACTGGAGTCATATAAACTTGCTATAATTTTAAGTAGTTAAGACAAGTCATTCTGATATATAGAGAGAAATTATAAGCAAAAACATACAGATTTTTATTTATTTTTTGTGAATTATTTCCTCGAATGATTAAGCTATATGTGTTTCTTCCCGGTAGTCGAGGTGGTGTCATGAATAGTACTGTTTCACCACTGAACTACTTTTAATGTGACGAGAGTTATATTGGGCTCTGATGTGTGTGTGTGTGTGTGTGTGTGTGTGTGTGTGTGTGTGTGTGTATATTTATGTTTTTCCCATAAATAAAATGATATCTATTCTACAAACATCAAAAGCCTTAGAGAATAACAACATTCATTTCCTATACTGGCGACAAAAGCATGAGAAATAAACCCGACCTTGAGAAACAATTATAACGTACGAGTGAAATTAATTGAACCACGCGTGAGAGACAGTTCAAAACAGGTGACAAATGGTACTCGGGCTTGATTACTGCTTGCATACGAGTACATTCCTACACCAGCCTCGTTTTTTTTTTTTTAATTCCTTTGAGCGATGGAGGTGAGGATGATAAATAATGGAGAGAGAAAGGGAGAGGTAGAGAGAGAGAGAGAGAGAGAGGTGGGTGGAACAAAAGGAAGGAATAGAGGAAACAAAAAAACGGATAAAAGAAGAATAACTGTGATTACTTTGAGACATCTGGATAAAACGAAGACAGACAAGGAAGTGAGAGAATAACCAGGTGTATAGAGCAAGAGGGTAAAGAATGAAGGGGGAAAGAGAAGGGAATAACGATAAGTGAGGAAAAAATGGAGAGAGAGAGAGAGAGAGAGAGAGAGAGAGAGAGAGAGAGAAATTAAAGAAATATAGGGATAAGGGTGGAATAGAAACTCACAAAGAGGGAGGAAGAGAAGAGAAGGAAAAGAAGAAGGGAGGAAACAAAAGACAAACTGTAAGAAAATAATAGAAGGAGTAGATAGGTGAAAGTAGGAGGTCAAAAGGTGAAAGAGAATGGAAGACGAAGAATAAGGGAGAAGGTGTAAAAGAAAGTGGGAATTAGAGGGGAAGAGAGAAGGGGCTTTTACTTATCTCTCTATAATTGACCCTTTTTGAGACACTGAAAAAAAATACCCCCCACAACACTGAAGGGCTTCGTTGTCTAATAAGTAATAACACTGGCTTAAGGAACGAACACAATAGCAGATGTGGGTGTTGGATAGTTATTTTTTTCTTCCCAGTTCGTTTATTTCCATCATGTTCTTTAGAATATTAAAAAAAAAATCTGAATTTCTTCTTGGAATATAATTAGGTTTAGAGAATTCATCTGTATTTAAGAATATTTCATGTGTTTAATATTCTTGAATATATCTCGACTGGTGTAAGGAGTTAGGTTAGGTTAGGTTAGGGTAGGTTAGGTTAGGTTAGGTTAGGTTAGGTTAGGTTAGGTTAGGTTAGGTTAGGTTAGGTTAGGTTAGGTAACTTACTTTTGTTTTCATGAGAACATTACTTTGTAGATGCTGTTGCATTTTACAGGTAATCTAGTTTTTGTTGTTATTTCTTGGTAACCTACGCGTCCAACCCACATTTGTAAACCTGTCTAACTTATCCTGCCTGAGTCAACCTGCCCCAGTTATCCTGCTTCGGTTAACCTGCCCGAGTTTTCCTACCTGGGTTAGCCTGCCCCAGTTATTCTGCCTGGGTTAACCTGCCATATGTATCTTTCCCAAGCCAACCTACCTTACCAACGTACTAAAATCAAGCAAACTACTCCATCGATACATACAACTGAACCTCCCTAATCTACTCCCACCCAACCTACCTAACTATCCAAAACTACCCTTACCTAGCAACTACCTCCCTATTACACAAACTTAAAGAAACAACAACAATTATGTAAAAAAAAATAATGAATTAATTTTCTTCTCGTTTCCTCCTCACCAAACCTGGGAATTTCGTTTGAGGGTAAAATATATATATATATAATAACACACTGAACTTAGGTATTGTGCCTGTGTAAGACGATGGCTAGAGGCAGCTCGACCGTGGGAAAAAAAATGAACTGCTATCGAGTATTGGAAATCATTACTGCTGGCATTGGTCGCTTGTACGAATAGCCGTCATTAGTCCACTGCACTATTTATTTTTTCTGAGGGATTTTCAGAATTTTTAATTTTTGTTTTGGCTTTTTTAGAAATGGCTAATGTACAATATTTTTTTTTCTTAATGACATTTGTTTGTAAATCTGTATAATTTTTTCTGGGATTTTTTGAGAATTATTGACTGAGTAAATTTTTGATGTTCAAAATTTTACCGTTGTATAACCTTTTATAAATCTGTATATTTTTGTGGTATTTTCAGGATTTATTTGTTAGCGTAAATATCTGCAGTATTTTTTTTCCTTAGTTAATATTGTATTATATTTTTTCTTTACAAGTATTTCGTTTTTACTTTTTTGTATATAATAAATTCGTTTCTAAAATATTTCCTCTTAATCAATTTTCAAGTAATTTTCTATATATTCACAAAAATTTTTATACCTGTATATATATATTTCTGAGCATTAATTTACTTTCTTCCTTATAATTATCTTAAGTAACTATTCTCCTATTGGTTGCCGGGTGGAAAATAAGAGAAGATTATTTTCCCCTTGTTTTCCCCTCACCTGGAACTGATTACCAAGAGATTATGAATAATGTTCTCACGGATCAATTGGCAAAAATGCAATTCTCTGAAAAGTTGAGGTAAATCTTCTCTTTTATAATTGACCTCAGGAGATGATCTTTCTTACATCAGCTGCTGCGAGGGAAGACTTCACAAACTTTCTTTGGGGAGAGAGCCAACTGCTGCATTGAGGAGAGAGCCAACTGCTGCATTGAGGAGAGAGCCAACTGCTGCATTGAGGAGAGAGCCAACTGCTGCATTGAGGAGAGAGCCAACTGCTGCATTGAGGAGACAACCAGCTGCTGCATTGAGGAGAAAGCCAACTGCTGCATTGAGGAGAGAGCCAGCTGCTGCATTGAGGAGAGAGCCAACTGCTGCATTGAGGAGAGAACCAGCTGCTGCATTGAGGAGAAGGCTAGCTACGGCATTGAGGAAAGAAGCAGCTGCTGCATTGAGGATAGAGCCAACTGCTGCATTGAGGAGAGAACCAGCTGTTGTTTTGAGGATTAAGATCAACCTATATTAAAGGAATATCCAGCTGCATTCGGGGAAAATCCAAATACAATGAAAAATATCCAACTGCACTGATAAAAGATTCAGCTGCATTTAAGAGGCTCCTTGTTCCAGCTGCACCCGGGCAGTATCTCTCTATCTGTCTCCGTCTGTCCTCGTCTTTCCCAATCTGACTTCTCTCTTTTCATTAATTTGTCTTTTCATTCACGTCTTTCTCTCCTTTCTTTTAAATTATCTCTATTCATGTTTGTTTATGGATGTCTCTCTCTCTCTCTCTCTCTCTCTCTCTCTCTCTCTCTCTCTCTCTCTCTCTCTCTCTCTCTCTCTCTCTCTCTCTCTCTCTCTTTTATTTTATATTTTCTTGTTTTTGTTTGATCTGTTTCTTGGCTTTAATCATATCTGTCTGTCTATTTGTTTCTCTTTTTTATTTCCATCTCTATTAGTGGAATTAATCGATGCTGCTACGAGATAAATTGGGATTTTATTAATGACTTTTGTTTTTTCTCTATGACCAATTATTTCACCTCTACGCCTTTTTAAAGCTTCAAAAACATAAAATATACATAAATACAGGTATATACAAGTACAAGTGTTTCTATAAGTACAGATATACACACAAAAAATTCTAAGGTAAACATATATTAAAAATTCCAAATCTCACTTATATTTATGAATCTGTAGTGGATGATGCCGGCTGTTGATAACGTAATGAGGGGGGAATTTTCTCTGTAGATGAATATGTTGATTTGACTCTTATCAAAAGGCCACACTAATTAGTCAGTTCAAAGGAAGGATTTCTCATTTTATTTATTTATTTTTATTTTTTTTCGCTGTACCAAACGAGTGTATTAAAGAGTATTCCTGGAGCAAACCTGGAGATTAATATGTTTATTCTCTCTCCCTCTCTCTCTTTTTCCATCTGTCTGTCTGTCTGTCTGTCTGAGTTCTCGTAGTCCTTCATCTTATAAAACCCCAAATTACTTTCTTCTCTTATCCACCACCTCAGTTAGCCCAAAGATTTGATCTCCTTGTAGCGTTTTCTCTGGTTTTTACTCACAAAATCGAGAACAAAAAAAAATTCTCAAAATGTGAATTTCCATTTTGAGTAAAAAATTTGTGTTTACTCACAAATTTTATGCTTTCACTCTCAGGACGATTATATTTTTTCACTCACATGATAAATCCTTTCACTCAAAGTTTATATGCTTATATTTTGTTTATAAAAATGGATGCTTTCACTCACTAAATATGTGTTTACACTCATATGAATACTATTCTTATGATACGAAGTTCCACTCTCTGAATATAAACTTTCACTCACTATACACGAACTTTCACTCACTATACCTGAACTTTCACTCACTCTACACGAACTTTCACTCACTATACCTGAACTTTCACTCACTATACCTGAAATTTCACTCACTATACACGAACTTTCACTCACTATACCTGAACTTTCACTCACTATACATAAACTTTCACTAACTCAACTTTCACTCACAATTAAAAAAAAAATATATGCGAACTATTACTCACGAAAACGCAGACCGTAAGTAAATCACACAAATACGAAATACACTTAAGAAATACAGATTCTCTTAAATACAAAATACAAACTCTCACTCTCTATCTCTCCGCCAAAATTGCAAAATATGAGCAGCACTTCTTATCAGTATCATCGGTGGAGGAGAAATCGTCGCTTGGAAAGGTTGAAGCGCTCAACTTTTGCAATTGCACTCTCAGGTTTTATCCGCGAGATAACAATTTTCATCCAGTCCTCTCTGATCAAGACACTCGAAGTATCTGAACCGAAGAAGTCAGGAAAAGGGGGTCGGTGGGTGTTGGGGGTGGGTTAGATGGGTGTTGGGGGTGGGTTAGATGGGTGTTGGGGGGGTGGGTTAGGTGAGTGATGGGGGTGGGTTAGGTGAGTGTTGGGGGGTGGATTAGGTGAGTGGGTGAGGTTGGTGTTGGGTGGGCAGGGTGGAGGGAGTACAAAAAACATATAAGTGGACACATAAATGAATCAGCTCAGGTATAATACTTCGGGTCATCTCCAAGACTAAAGTATTTCTCTCTCTCTCTCTCTCTCTCTCTCCTTTATTCATTTATTTCCACCAATCTGTTTACATGGTTATCATTTGTCTGTATGTTGGACTTTTTCTGAGTCCTTTTCTGCCTAGCTGTCTGTTACCTTTCTGCCTCCTCACCCTTCCCGCTATGTCACACGGTTTAACTATCTTTAACTCGATATATGTAAACACCGTCCAAACCCCTAGAAATTATTGTATGGCTGTTCTTGGATTCCTCTTGGATTCCTTTCCCTTCCTCCCCTCACTCTCCTTCCCCATTCGACTTGCAGATGAGCATTAAGACGCTCTTATGGAACACCGAGCTACAAGGTATCCTTATAGGTAAACCCAAGTCGAAGCTTGATATTCTTGGCTAGGAAATTCTCGAGTTGAATATTCTACTCGTATAAACAGAGGGAAGAAGTAAGCCTCAGACGATACTCAATATTTGGATGAAATTCCTTATTGATTTATTGTATTGGCGAAAAGTATTTGTAGTGTGTATTTTCCTGTGCATCAGCTGGTTCTATATCTTTCCTAGGCATTAAGTGGTTCGTTTTCTCTTCCTGAGCATCAGCTGGATATCTGTTTTGTTTTTTTTCCTGTGCGTCAGAAGGGTGAACTTGCCCCAATGTGTCCTGGAGTCCCCTGCCTCCTGCTATCAGCCACACAGGCACTCTAGGCTCCAGTAAAGCCAGCTGTATTACGCTTAATATCCTCCCCATCAGCAATTCTCCCTAAATACCTGCCTTGGGTCGTGTTTGTAGTATAGGATCGGCTGCTTGATACTAAAAGCTTATTGTTATAATGTAAAGGATGTTGTGTATGGTAATGCGGAGGAGGGGATGTGGCATTCAGTCGTATATATATTCCGTGCAGCAAAGAGGTTTTCGATTCCATTATGATATTTATTACATAGTGCTAAGCCCGCGTTGTTATCGATGTTTTGTTGTTTCCTTGTAAGACTCAAAAGGCTCACAAGTATAAACAACGTAGGTGGTATAATTACACAGTTTTTGAGACTATCTTTAAAACTTTGGACTCAGTAACCCGACCAGGGGAGTGCTAGCTAACCTCAAGCATTAGGACAACACAGTCTACCTCAAATTTCTTTTATAAACGAGTCCACGATAATGATAAGTTCTGGTTCCACAAAGATGAAGGATTGAATGCTGTAGAGATCACTGTATTATGTTTGTGACTGATGTTTAATAAGGTTTTAACATTTGAGTAACATTCATCCCTTACCACTATGTTCTGACTTGATCATATCTTCACTGTACTAATGCATAATTAGATTAATGTCCTCCTTACCATCAAACACTTATCTTTATTGTCTTGTAATTCTTTCATCTATTAACTGCTTCATAAATATGTTGAGGACTATTAAACCTTTGTTGGTACTGTAAAGGTCCTGTGGGATTATAGTATTCAGTGAAATTTAACTCTTGTGCGTTGTGTTATACATGTGTGCCAAGAATCAATGGTGCGTCTCCAAGTGTCACGATTACGGAAAATAAGACCATGACTAGTAGGAGTTGACATCTTCCTCGAGTACAGTGTTGCTTTTCTTACTGTAACTAAAAAAAATCCAGAAGTTTTATTTGTGAGTCTCAGCTTCGTCTACGTTGACTGATAAAAGTAATGTTTGTGTACATCGCCTTTGTTTTGTATAATTGCTTTTGTTTTTTAATGTAATTTTAACTTTTTTACTTCACCTATGGAAATATACATTAACTCTGTGTACATTATCTTTGTCTGGGTAAAGCACATCTCCTTTGTTAGTCATACACCGTACTTGTACACCCACGTGAGAAGCCCAGACAAGAGTGTTTTTTTTTTTTTTTATAATCTCTGTTGGGTGGAAGGAGGAAAGTTTCTCATCCGTTTTTATCTTTCTTGGTTAAATCTGCACAAAGACTCGTTAAGTTCAATTAGCCAGGCAATTTCTTCTAAGTTGGAAACATCTGGCGGAGCAACACAACCACTCACCCGCATTCATTCACTCTCCACTGAACACACACACACACACACACACACACACACACACACACGCAGTAATTAATGTCCCTCACCTTAAGAATAAAGATCTAATCACCAGACAGAGATTATAATTGTTGGTAAAAAAAAACAAACAGGAAATTATGATAAACGATGACATTTACAGACCTGAAGGCGACATGAAGGAACTCAGTCTCCCTCCCTTAATGATACACTCAGTGGACCCGAGTACCTCTGGGGGGGCAGTGAAGGGCGACTTATCCATCCCGGAACCAGGACAGGAGGGGCAGGAAGAGGTGAGAAGGAGGGGAATTAGTAGGAAAATGTGGAAGAGGAAAATGGAGTTGTAGAGATGAGGAGTGGAAAGAGGAGAGGTGAAGAGGAGGAGAGAAGGAGGGTAATTAGTAGGAGAATGTGGAAGAGGAAAGAATGAAGGTATAGAGGTGAGGAGATGAAAGAGGAAAAAGAGACTTGAGAGGGAGGAGGTGAAGTGGAGGAGAGGAGGAAGATAGGAAATAAGAGGATAATGGTGGAGGAAGAAGAAGGAGAGGATACAGAGGAAAAAAAGAAGAAAGAGGAATATATAAAGGAGGAAGAGGAGGAAGAAGGAAAAACAAGAAGAAACATGGAGTAAATGGGACGAGAAAAAACGTTGCAAAACATAAATAAAACAAAAAAAGGAAACAGAATTAGAGTAAGAACATAAAAATGGGAATGAAAGTGAATAACGAAGAAGACAATAAGACTAAACATGGAAGCAAATAAAATACGAAAAAGGTAACAAATGAGAAAAGGTTAAAAAAAATGATGAAAAAGAAAGATTATACTAAATTTGGTAAGTTGCTTGGTATAGAATGTAAGAATTTAGCTGAGTTAATATCCTATAGGTGAAGTTACTATTGCAACCACTAACACTGAGATGGTTTGTTTGCCTCAACTAGTGGAAAATGGTCTGTAACTGTCCTTGATTATGTCTTTGGTGTGTGTGTGTGTGTGTGTGTGTGTGTGTAGGCGTGCGTACTCCCTCCCAGTGGGCCACAAGACAGATGATGGCAGTGTCACCAACGCATCATCTAGCCTCTGACACCATTAGTACTTGAGACAGGTTTTATGGCTGTTGGCGACACAATTAAAAACTTTTATGGTTCTCTTTCGTCCGCTCTTGTCACCTCACCTCCTCCTCTAGTTTAATCTGCGGGTTGAAAAAAACAAAAACATTATTTACCTTTGGCCAGCATATTACTCCTTACCACACGTCAGACTCTGGGAAGAAATTTTATAGATTACAGGAATAAAATATTAGGTAAAGGTTTGTTTGGGAGGAGTTATCACAGCAGATGCCTTTACCTGAGAACAATGCGTAACAGAACATTTCTTAATTTAGGATAAAAATGTATGTGGATGATCTAGTGTTAAGTTTGTTCCTTTGTTAATTGTATGTTTTTTTTCGTTTTCATGAATGGGGAACAGATTAAGTAATACGTATAAAGGACCATATCTTAGGAGTTTTAATGGGCCGCTTTATAATGGAGAAGAAACATTTATTAACTTTTTTAAGTGTTTGTTATTTATGGGATTGTCGTATTGTAAATCTCTCATAATTTACACCTGATCTTGTAAACACGGCTGGTATAAAGGTATTATTATTATATTAGTTTCTATATTCGGCTCTATTCATATATGAGTTAAGGAACGACCATTACAATACTATCACCATATGCAAATTAATTTACCTGTAAATGTTCACCTGTAATATAAATTTTTCCCCTTGTTTATATATTTTAGTAAAGTAAATAAATAAAATATGTTATTCAGTCCACTTTGACGGGGTCGTGTCACTGTCATCACCAGCACCTACTTCACCTTACCGGGGTCGTGTCACTGTCATCACCAGCACCTACTTCACCTTACCGGGGTCGTGTCACTGTCATCACCAGCACCTACTTCACCTTACCGGGGTCCTGGCATTGTCATCACCAGCACCTACTTCACCTTAACGATTCTTGTGCTACTTTTACCGTACTTTGACACACACACACACACACACACACACACACACACACACACACACACACACACACACACACACACACACACCATGAGTAATATGATGACCTTGGAATATAAAAATCCTGAAATACTCATTCTTGCTTCTCAGGTGTTCATATGGTTGCTCAGGTGTATTCATATTGTTACACAGATATTCATATTGTTGCACAGGTATTCATATTGTTACACAGGTATTCATATTGTTGCACAGGTATTCATATTGTTACACAGGTATTCATATTGTTACACAGGTATTCATATTGTTGCACAGGTATTCATATTGTTACACAGGTATTCATATTGTTACACAGGTATTCATATTGTTACACAGGTATTCATATTGTTACACAGGTATTCATATTGTTACACAGGTATTCATCTTGTTTCTCAGGAATTCATCAAATACCCCAAGCAATATATCTCCAAATGACTGTACCTGAATGAATCGAGGTAAGAATATTAACCCCAGAATTTGAAAACAATTAATAAGATCACTGAAGCGCTTACCAGGTACGGTGGATGTGATAGTGAAGGAATGCGAGGAATTTCATAAATCACAATCGAGTCTTTCTGCGTAGCGTAAACACAGCCACTCTATATTCTCATAAGCATGGATTACTTGTGGTTGAGTGACCCTGGTGGATGTAGAGTCGTCACAATACCTGGCTTTGCTTGTTAGTCATCCTACTTCAGGTTACTGTTTTCACTCACGCTATTTATCACACTCAGATGAAAACAACACTTCATATGTGAATTTATTTTTCCCTTGATACATCGGAGCTAGGGGGACAGTCGTTGATGGAACGTAATGATATTATTTTAACACAGATACGAAGGTGATTGTATGTTGTAGGTATACCGTCCCTCTTCCCAATACCTTTTTATGAATAGATTAGGAGATAAAAACTAGGATTCAAAACAATATTTACCAAAACATTTGATCATTGTTAGGTACAAAATTCAGTTTCGTAGCTTAAAACAAATGTGTGATGTATCGTCTCTTGCCAGAGCATCTGGAGACGGGCTGGGAGGGATGAGGTGTACAAGAACTAATCTAACTTGTTCCTCACACACACACACACACGCGCGCGCGCACACACACCACACACACACACACACACACACACACACACACACAAAAGCGCGCGCGATCCTGTTGACTCCTTCGAATAAGCTCCCAGCAGCTTCACACCCATGCTAGCGCCCCTCTTGCACACTTATTCAAAGCTTCACTACACATTCACACCCACGCTCACACTCACGTTCACCCCCACGGTCACGCCCACGCCCTTACCTACCTTGCCTAGGGCGTGATTTCAAGATGGAGGTCCTTGCGCCAATCTGATAGCAAGACACGTTCCGTCGATTTCTTCTACGTGATGGAGCGTCTCGCCAGAACTGTTTATATTTACATAACCTTCTGCCTTAAATTCATTCCAAGACTTTTATTAAAATTCTTCTCACGCCGGGAACTGTTCGCCTCCAGTTATTGGTGGCGTTTGTGTGTTTGTGTTAGTGTATGTCTGTGTTTGTATGTTTCTGCTGGTGTATGCCTGTCAGTGTGTGGAGGTGTGTCCGTGTGTGTGTGTGTGTGTGTGTGTGTGTGTGTGTGTGTGTGTATGTGTGTGTGTGTGTGTGTGTGTATTTATGTTCTCCCTTTCTTCATCCGTTCATCTCTCTCTCTCTCTCTCACTCTCTCTCTCTCTCTCCTTTGTTTATTGCTCCTTCTTTATCTTCAGTCATTTCCCTTTCTCCCTCCTTTCTCCGTTGCTCGTTATGGGATTCTTATTTTGTTTCTCTTAACACAGGAACCATTTGCGTCTCCATCTATTTTCGTCTTTCTTCCTTCCTCCTTCTCATCTGGAAGCCTTCTTATTTCTGCCTTTCTCCTTCGTATCTTCTTGGGTATCTCTTTCCTTCCTCTTCCTTCTTCCTCCTCTCCTCCTACCTTTTTTAGTTTTTCCGTTTCACCTTCTTTCTACCTTCTTCACCCCCTTTCCTACTTTTCTTCTCCTTCTTCTTCTTCTTTCTTCCCTCTCTCCCATTCCTTCCTTTTCCTTCCAACTTCCTCTTACCCTCTTTCTTATTCCTACTCCTTCCCCATCCCTTTTAAATTGTTCTTTTTTCTCTCCCTCTCACCTTTTTATCTCTTTTCTCTTTCTCCTCCTTTCTTCATCCTCCTTTTTATTTTCCTTCTCCTTATCCTCCATCCACCTACTTCTTATCTTCTTTCTCCTCCCTCTTCCTCTCATCTTCTTTTCCTTCCCTTTCCCTTTACCCCTCTTCCTCCTACCTCATTCCTCCTTCCTCCCCCTCTTTCCCCCTTCTTTTCCCTCCATCATCCCTCCTACCCTTCCTGTTTCTTACCATCTTTCTCCTTCACCTTCCTCCTTCTCTTTTCTTTCCTCCCTGTCTGACAGTATCTCTCTATTTTTATAAAGGCCTGTCTCTCAGATATCTCTTGGGTCTCTTAGGTCTCACACACACACACACACACACACACACACACACACACATAAACACACTAACCCCCCCCCCCCACCCCTCCCTCACACCTTCAGGCCATTTCAGCAGTCAGGTAGCTCAGACAATATCATGTACGTGGGCCAGTAACCCCTCACCTGACGCTCTGTGTATTTGGGTTATAGTCAGACCCCACCTGCCATCCCACCTTACCTGGATGTCACCATATCTCACAGACAGTCATCCAGGTAAGCTTTACTACCTTACCTGATCTTCTTTGCCTCTGGTGTTCCTATTAAGTTATATTAAGTTGGATTTTTTTCATTGTTTGGTTGTGTTCAGGTTCAAATTTTCATTGCTTAGTGCCTCGCTCCATGTGTAGTGTAAGCGGTTCCGTTCCTCACCTGGGTATATATCCAATCCGGGGGTACACGTATGTCTGTTTATTTGATTATATTTATCTTTGTCCCCCCCACTTCTCCCGTTCTCGTTTTCTTTCTCTTTCTCTCTGTCTCTCCCCCCTTCGTTTTTTCTATCTCCCTCACTCCATTCCCACCACTCTATCTCTCTATCCCTGCAGTCTTACTCGTCGGCTGCTGAGACACAGGTTTTCTTATGGTAAAGGAACTAGGATGTAGGAGAGACAAGGCAGTGAAGTAGAAGTCAGAAGTCCACCAGCGGATGGTATGTGCCGCTGGTTAAAGAGACAGACAGACAGATAATCAGAAAAAGAGAGAGAATAAAAGAAAAAAAGAAAAAGTTTTACAACATGGGAGAGAGAGTGAGAAAAAGCGAGAGAGGACACCCGGTTCTTGTGGAATTCAGGCTCTTATGTACACAACGATGCGAGTATACAAACTTAGGATCCAGCCAGACCTGAGACGATCCGATACTTCTGTCTGTCTGTCTGTCTGTCTGTCTGTCTGTCTGTCGAGAACAACACCAAAACAGGTTACAGGACACAATATATAGCTGAGGTGAGCACTGTCAGATTATTGGGACGAGGAATCCATAAAGAAACAGTTCAATAAAGATAAATATACCATAAAGGGGACGACTATACCGCGATGAACATGTATGTGTAACGTATAGGACATGTATAAAACAGGTATAAACCAGCGTCAATTGGTCATAACTGTGAACACTATCAAGAGATAATACTGGTGATCAAACTCGTCTTAATTCTTGTCCTTATGTACGGTTTACGTTAGGGTTAAATCCACTAGTATTTGTTTGTAGTTATCGTGTTGACAGTCTCCGGATGACCTGAAGTTCGAAAACACCGGAAGATAGAGAAGTCCTCCATTCCTCTTGAGTTGACTTGAGACGATGAATATAACATGTAAGGGGAGATAAAGTTATTGTGTATGTAAAACGAGGTTAGGTTAGGTTAGGTTAGGTTAGGTTAGGTTAGGGTAGTTTTAAGTAAGGTTAGGTTAGATTAGGGTAGTTTTAAGTAAGGTTAGGTTAGATTAGGGTAGTTTTAAGTAAGGTTAGGTTAGATTAGGGTAGTTTTAAGTAAGGTTAGGTTAGATTAGGGTAGTTGTAAGTAAGGTTAGGTTAGATTAGAGTAGTTTTAAGTAAGGTTAGGTTAGATTAGAGTAGTTTTAAGTAAGGTTAGGTTAGATTAGGGTAGTTTTAAGTAAGGTTAGGTTAGATTAGGGTAGTTTTAAGTAAGGTTAGGTTATATTAGGGTAGTTTTAAGTAAGGTTAGGTTAGATTAGGGTAGTTTTAAGTAAGGTTAGGTTAGATTAGGGTAGTTTTAAGTAAGGTTAGGTTATGTTCAGTTGGGTTTGTTTTGAGTTACCTTCAATAGATATCATCCTTTCATTCAATGTTACTGCTACTTCAACAGCTTCACACAGGTTAGCATCGCCCAACACGTTCTTTCCTCAGGATCAGTTGACGAGATGCTTTCCTCTCATTCCCGCATGTAAGGACCTCTGCTTAGAATAGGGAATAGGTGGAATGAGGTAGGAACTCTAGCTACAACAAGGGAAGGAAGGATCTCTAGGTAGAATGAAGGAAAGAAGGAAGGAGCTCTAGATAGAATGAAGGAAGGAAGGAGCTCTAGATAGAATGAAGGAAGGAAGGAGCTCTAGATAGAATGAAGGAAGGAGGGAGCTCTAGATAGAATGAAGGAAGGAGGGAGCTCTATATAGAATGAAGGAAGGAGGGAGCTAAAGGTAGAATGCGGGAGATATTTCGAAGTAGAACGAGAAAATGAGAAGGAAAGGAAGGAACTCTAGATAGAACGAGAAAAGCTCTTGATTGAAGGAAGAGATGGAGCACCAGTGAAGGTAGTCGGTGGGAGGGGGGGGGGGGGTCCATTAGACAGAGAGAAGGGGGAGACCACCAGTACAAGACAGAAGATGGAGGGAATCATCGGACCATAAACACATCAAAAGCAACAGAGACAGAGAGAGAGCGGGTGTGGTAGGGGCTCTCCTACCACACCCACGAGCTGACCTGCCGTGCCAAGAGCCTGTCTGTCTCTGTCTGTCTATTTGTCTGTCTTTCTGTCTGTCTCTATCACTCACTCCTCCCCCATTTCCCTCTATCTTTCTTCTCCCCTCTGTCTGTGTTCCTCATTCTCTCTTCCTCCCTTTCACAATCCTTTTCTCTTCCTTCCTCTCTCCCTCCCTCCATCCCTCCCTCCCTCCATCCCTTCCTCTCACTCCTTACCTCGACTGTTCTGTTATTAACTTCTTCTGCTGTGTGCTGTTGGATTCTCACTCCTGCGCACCTCAGTCACTGTTTAGGGATGGTGAGAGCTGATACAGTGCAGCAAGAGAAAATCCAATGCTGTGTCATAGTGTGTCACGTACACCTAACCTAACCTAACCTAACCTAACCTAACCTAAACTAACCTAACCTGACCTAACATAACCTAACCTAACCTTTAACAGCGTTTATATATAAGCCTTGAGGAGAGACACCGAGGACGTCGTGAAGAGGATGAGAGAGAGAGAGAGAGAGAGAGAGAGAGAGAGAGAGAGAGAGAGAGAGAGAGATTCTTTCCGGCGACTTTAAATACCTTCGTTACAGGCACCAGAAGTTTATCCTTTGTAAACATGCGAAACTATTTTGGTCGACGTCGGAAGATGTTTGATTCTTGTTTAGGAAGTGACGACGCACCTTTAGGCAAGAGGGAGGTAGAGGGGAGGGGGGGTTAGGGGTGGGGGGGTAGGAGGGGGTGAGGGGTAGGAGGGGGGGAGGGGTAGGAGGGGTTCTTAAAGGACGTGAGCCAGGCAGGAAGAACCCGGTCGCATGGTATATCGATTTTTTTTTACTTCGTTGTTTTAAACTAAACCTACTTTGAGTCCATTTTTTTTTATAGTGTAAAGTTTGATGATGTTACTGAGTATAAACAAACGAGGTAATTCAACACCTCTCACACAAGACGCTGTTATGAGAGCCAGGCAACTTTACTTCGTTACCGAGCTTAAAAACTTTTTGATATAAATAAGTGACTATAAATGAACTATTCAAGTCTTTCATTACCGCTATGTTATTCCACCGGTCTGAGCAGTGTATGTGAACCCTGTATTCATATAAATTATTGGGTTTATATTCCTTACGAAGATATATGTATACCCAATATATATAGTTATTTGTGTTTATATTGTCAAGTAAATAATAATGTTGTAGTGAATCAGAGTTCTATTCTTTGTTTCTGTATTGTTACTACATTACTTTCTGTCTTAATTATATACAAAAATATTGTAATGGTATTTTTACTCTAAGTACTTGAATACTTATAAACTTTTTTACTTGGAATATTATGAAAAAAGAGTATTGTTATTTTTACTTGAATAATTTTTCCCTAGAGTAAGACTACTTTTTACTTAAGTAACTTTTTTTCCAAATAAGTGAAAGATCGTCTTGAGTAAATAGTGAGAGACCATAATTTTCTCAGATAAGAATAAATTGTCATGAGTTGTACAGTGTATAGTGTAAGAGTTTCTTTCAGGGTGAACGTGACACCTGTACAGCTGTCACGGTTCTACAGGGAATACACTCTGATGTCAATATCAAGTCGAGGATTTGCTGTTGATAGTTAATATGATCGTTTAGCAGGTGCTGGTAAATACCGACAAAAGAAAGTGAGCAAACTTTCTCTCATCTCTAGTTTTTCCCACATTTCCATAAAGCCTCACTCACTCTCTTTCTTGCTCTCTCTGACTTCCGCTGATTTACTCTCACCACGTTTATTCCGTTGAAATGAATTCCTCTCACAGTGATCGGAGTTGTCAGCGTTTGTGAGTCTGGGGAAATTTTTGTCGGCTTCACTACGTATAAAAATAGACTGAAAAGTTTCCTCTGTGACGACCGAAAACCTCAAGAATTCCAAGTTAGTGCACGAGACGTCGGTTTTCCTAGGCGGGTTTACGTCCTCGGGTGCAAAGGCCATGAGGCTGGTTTAAGACGCTCACAGAACCTTCAGAAATGACCGAGGTTTAATGTTCTCGTTCGCAGATCAGGTCAGGGAGATAGGGGTCTAAAACGAAGCCTTAGAGTATAAGATAACATTAAAAACTTAAAACTACGTAACTTTCTCATTCACATCGTTTCGGTTTTGCACATCAAAATCTTCATAAGGATTAACAATACGTCTCTGATATATTCCAGTCTTTATGATCGGATTTATGCTTAATGTGTACTCCTGAACATCAACTCGCCTAACACGTCCTAGCGTCACGAAGAGAAAGAGAAAACAAGACATTACGACATGCTGTGAGCTTTACGCCTCGGTGAAAGAACTGCTCACAAAACATAAGGTGTACTTAAGAAGATGGACTCAGCTAGTCTCGCCTCCCATAAAATGTTACTTCAATTTCTTTAAAATCTTCGCCCGAGAACGTCAGGACCATTTTATTGCAAGGTTTCATGTTTTCACAGTTGTAAATGTCTCCATAAGGCAGCCGGTGGTGAGCGCCGCTACCACGACCACGACACGCCACACACACGGCTGTCACATAAATGCCCGGGGCTGTAGCAAGCTACACACAGTTGTAACACGCTGTTTAGGGAGCGTCTCACTGTAAAGGTAACGTAAGACTCTACAAAATTATGTTACAGGCCGTTAGACACGACAAGGTACAGTACGATATACCACAGTACATCCAGAGATCATTACACATCATTCATGAAATATAACACACCATCCTCACCACCTTGTAGCCGTAACTCTCTTAATACTCCTCCTTCAGACGTCATAAACAGCTGCCACACTGTAACATACCAGCCAAGGACGCCCTCCTGCACCAGTCTTCTCTATCACAGCTGCGCGTTTTTTCCTGGACCCAGAAATCATCCTTTAATCGACGACATTTTTACCAGAGACGCTGTTGTGATCAAGGCAAGATAATTGGCTCGTTTCACGGGTGTTTGACTGGTCTTTATGGCATATTAGTTGATGATCTTAGTGTCGTAATGAAACCCAGGGCAGCAACAAGTTGTGCTGGCCTTGTGTCACGGCAGACAGCCAGCCCCCACCTCACACACACACACACACAGCATTCTTGGGTAAAGGTGCAAGATAACAGGGATGACCAGAATTTGGTTATGGGCTGCATTACTGGGGAGTTAAAGGAGTGTCAGGAATGGGTGAGGGTGCAGTGAATATCTCGTGGGGTGACCGGGCCAGTCAGTCAGTCAGGAAAGGCGTTCAGAGAGCTGTAAACGCAGCTAAAACTTTCCTTACACAATGGACTTATCGGAAGGGATGGATCTTTTGTGGTAATAATTGGATATTAATATAATGTTATTCTTAAGGATCATACGTCAACATCTTTTGAGTGGACAGGAGGGTTAATACTCTTCTTACTGTAATGTGTGTAGACAACCTTCACATGATAATTTTTGACATATATAAAGTAGAAGCCATAGCGGACATAGATAACTTATATCTTTATAGGGAAGTGTAGCTCTTTGGTATATATTGTGGCTGACACCAGACTATTATGTTCAGCTGAGAGAATCCTCTACCCCCCCCCCCCCCCCAAAGGTTAACCTTGAGTTGGAACTTTTTATATTTGTAATTATAACACATAGTTACTTCATGGCTACTTAAAGAGGCGACACTTCATCATCAAGAGTTATAAGTTCTAACCTAACCTAACCTAACCTAACCTAACCTAACCTAACCTATGTGTCATAATATTTAGTGACATCAAATGCTCTTAAGAACAAATGTGACGTTTGGCTTCGTTCCATTTTGTTTTTGTTGTGTGTGTGTGTGTGTGTGTGTGTGTGTGTGTGTGTGTGTGTGTGTGTGTGTGTGTGTGTGTGTGTGTGTGTGTGTGTGTGTGTGTGTGTGCGCGCGCGCTTACTACCTCATCGTTAAAAGGTGTAATCTTGTAAAATACTTCCAACCTCGTCTGTGTTGTGTTGATTAGAAGTTGTGAAGAGAGAGAGAGAGAGAGAGAGAGAGAGAGAGAGAGAGAGAGAGAGAGAGAGAGAGAGAGAGAGAGAGAGACTAAAATAAAACAGGGAAGAAAACACCACCAACAATCACTATTACCAAACCCAGAAATAAACTACCAAGAGACAACTAAACCTTCCTGTACTGAGCAACACAAAACAATACAAATAACACTAAATCAGGTTTATCTACACACGAATAAATAATGTAAAGCTGTAATTTCTCCAGACACGTAATTTAGTGAAGGTTCTTGCAGGATAAAGCTGAAAAATAAAACTTCAATAAGTACTTAGATGAAACTGATAGAGGAGAACAGACAATGTATCGACTGAAACATTTCCTTACTAAAACTAAAAAAACGTAAAATGCATAAATAAAACTAATATATCCAATGGTATTCGTAGGACATTTAGCTAGCTTCTATACACATACCAACGTATAGGGTAATTTAGCTCTGAATGCCCAAATTATATAGAGTGTTGTTAATGAACGGAAGAGACGGTTATTGGTCGGTCGGAAGTCATCTAATGTAGCTGATTAGGACCGGGAGAGGAGAGGGTTGCCACATACCACTCGTCAGTCGGTTCTCTTGTTGCGATCCCTTACTGATGGCTTCTCTTTTACGTGTGTGTGTGTGTGTGTGTGGTGGCTGGACGATATTATTATTATTATTATTATTATTATTATTATTATTATTATTATTATTATTATTTATATATATATATGCATTTCTTTGTGTATGAACCTCTGTCCTGCATGGCAGTGAACAGTGACATCACCCACATGAATCTGACCAATATTTACTGTTAATGAATATGATGTATTTCTTTGTGTATGAACCGCTATCCTGCGTGGCAGTGAGAAGTGATACCACCCTCAGTGTCAAGACCTGACTGAATTACTCAGAATAGGCAAACTGTACTCCAAGCTTTGTCAATAAATTTGCTAAACTAAACTCTCTCTCTCTCTCTCTCTCTCTCCCCCCCCCCTCTCTCTCTCTCTCTCTCTCTCTCTCTCTCTCTCTCTCTCTCTCTTTCTCTCTCTCCTTGATTCCTCTTCCTCTGTGTACTTGTACGTTTCTGTCGATCTGTCTCTACTTTCTTTTCTTTTAATTGACTCCTTTCTCTTCCCTTTCTCCAAGACTGCAACACTAACACAACACCAAACACCACTACACCAACACCACTACACCAACACCACACCAGCAGCTCAGGAAGGCAACACCCGCCAGCTCCCTCACTTCATAATCAACATACAAATGGAAAGTTGTGGAGACCTTGCATATTTGGTTATGTAAATTAGATAAACACAATAAAGTGGAAGAGCGGCCGTCAGAGCACGTGTGAGTGATGTGTCCGTTCAGCCGACCTGTTCAGCGTCACTTTCCCAACATCTACATAGCCACTACAGGTAAACGGTAATCCTGGGTGAAGATTAATCCGCCTGTAGAACTTCCTCACAACTGTTTGTATTACGAAGAGGAACGGCAGATGCTGTGAATGTTACCCTTAGGTCATGTTTATATTCACTTAATCAACAGCTTCTAGTGCTGGTCTTAGTCGTTCGAGGGAAAAGGTGGAATCCTCTTCGAGTGGTGGGAGGTGACGGTGATGTAGGAAATGTTCACAATATAAAATCTTCTTATGACTGTATCTGAGAGTCAGGGTTTTCCAGGGAGAGATCTCGAGGGTAATTTTGAAGGCTGTTGCTGGCTCTGTGGGCTGCTGTCAAGTGTTGAGTATTGCTGTCAAGTGATGTGTATTGCTGTCAAGTATTGCTGACCGCTATCAAATAATATGGGCTGCTATCAGCTTTTGTGAATTACTTTTATTGTGGTCATATGCAATACCCAGCAGTATAACGCAATACAGCCATTAACGGGAGCTTCTGGTTAAATTAATCTCTATCATCAGTGTAGCCCCGTGCCTTAATATCTGAAGTTTACTCGACTGGTGTTTTATCCTGTGTGTGTGTGTGTGTGTGTGTCTGGTTAGCATGCTCGATACGTAAGCTAGCGGACCCGGGTTCGATCCTCGGGCAGGGTGAAACTATGGGCAAGTTTCTTTGCGCCATTTGCCTCTATCTAACCAGCAGTAATTGGGAACCTGGATGTTAAACGATTTGCGGATAGCATTCCGGGGTAATGGTTAGCCAGTGCAGTTGGCGAGTTGTCCGGTCTTCTCGGACTATTCCTTGACACTGGGTCATGCAGCTCGTTAACTCAGGGTGTGGTTGTTGTGTTGGCGACAGCTTCTACACCTTAAACAGATTCACGCCTAGGTGGCCCTTGAGCCGGCCATCCTCTTTACACGACTGGGGAACCATTATTAATAGAGAGAGAGAGAGAGAGAGAGAGAGAGAGAGAGAGAGAGAGACTGCAGTGGGGAATTAAAAGCGTCCAGTAATCCAGCAGTCGCGTGTTTGGTTAGTAATGAAGAACAAGGTATTTAGCTCCTAGCCGCTGGCCTGATTAACGAGGCCTTTACTGCTACACACTCGAACTCTTAATTATTTCATTGTTCTTTAAGGTGTTCGTTTGTTCACTCACTATTAAAGTAAATTAGTGAATACACTGATAGTCACAGAACGCTCCGTGAAAATAAAGAACATCATTGGTGCACATATTACAGAAGTGAGAGAGCGAATGTTTGCAACATTCCTGAATGGTATGTAATGTTTATTTTTACACGCTATGTTAATTGAGTAAATGAATAAAACAACAACTGAAGAATGCATTAAAACAAAACATTACTTGGGTCCAAATTATCTAAGTTATTTTTTCTCAAAGATTAAATATTTTCGATTAAAATTTCGAGAAAAAATCTGAGGATACATTAATTGAATGTATGATTAGATATGTATACAATAGGGAGCGACAGTTTTGCAAAAGTTTTCAAAATCTAATTGCTTGGGTTGGATTATTTGTCTATCGGCCACGCTAATTCCGAATATGTTTGAGTTTTTTACATCATTGCATTAGAATGTTTGTGGATACTTTTGGGTTTGGCATGAAAAACGCGAAAAAACTGTAAATAATAAAGGGACTGGCAATGTGGCACAACCTGTTAAAATCAAGTTATTGAATTGGATTATTCGACTACTGTGTACACTGGTTCATAATATGCTATTGTTTTACAACTCGATGCGCTACAAATTATGCCGATATTTTTGCTGCAAGTCACCACATACGTATATTTCGAAAACCAGGGCCCAATATTACCAACGGCGTGGATAGATTCCGCGGAATGAATTCAGGACATTCCCGCTCATGGAACATTACCAAACTCCGTATATGTGCCAATGGCAGGCCAATGGCAATATTTACAGAGTTTGTCGAGGCTCCCTGGACGGGAATGCCCTGAATTTATTCCACGGAATCTATTCACGCCGTTGGTAATATTCGTCCCAGGACTGATCAACGAATTCAGCCCAAGTAGCTTGACTTGGACAGTTAAGGACAAAATCTCAGTCCGTACTTTTGAATAAAATATTGTTCAATAGGTGGTGATATTGAAGTGCTGAAAGTTGTTTTTTCTGTGTTGTTTTGCAGTTAGTTCAAAGGGCCGCCACCAAGATGGGTCGTCCTAAGATTAGCAACACTCAGCTGCGCCAGGGTAACGATAAGGTGTTCGGATGCCTCTGCCATCTAACAAGTTGCCTCTGAACAAGGAAGTTGGAAGTGCCCTGGCTTATGAAGCAGAAAACGAGAGGTTAAGGAGAAGAACAAATGCTTTTGATTATATGGATGCCACCAACAAGGTGACTGAGAAGGTACTGGATGTGTATAGGAAGGCCACTGTCCCCACTATCTCTGAAATCAGGGTGAAAATGAGAGTCCACGACCTGTGGTGGATGCGGAGGGAGACGATGATGAGGTTCGAGGCTCATCTTCAGCTTGCCATTTCCCTTCATCATCATCGTCTCCCTCCGCATCCACCACAGGTCGTGGACTCTCATTTTCACCCTGATTTCAGAGATAGTGGGGACAGTGGCCTTCCTATACACATCCAGTACCTTCTCAGTCACCTTGTTGGTGGCATCCATATAATCAAAAGCATTTGTTCTTCTCCTTAACCTCTCGTTTTCTGCTTCATAAGCCAGGGCACTTCCAACTTCCTTGTTCAGAGGCAACTTGTTAGATGGCAGAGGCATCCGAACACCTTATCGTTACCCTGGCGCAGCTGAGTGTTGCTAATCTTAGGACGACCCATCTTGGTGGCGGCCCTTTGAACTAACTGCAAAACAACACAGAAAAAACAACTTTCAGCACTTCAATATCACCACCTATTGAACAATATTTTATTCAAAAGTACGGACTGAGATTTTGTCCTTAACTGTCCAAGTCAAGCTACTTGGGCTGAATTCGTTGATCAGTCCTGGGACGAATATTACCAACGGCGTGAATAGATTCCGTGGAATAAATTCAGGGCATTCCCGTCCAGGGAGCCTCGACAAACTCTGTAAATATTGCCATTGGCCTGCCATTGGCACATATACGGAGTTTGGTAATGTTCCATGAGCGGGAATGTCCTGAATTCATTCCGCGGAATCTATCCACGCCGTTGGTAATATTGGGCCCTGGTTTTCGAAATATACGTATGTGGTGACTTGCAGCAAAAATATCGGCATAATTTGTAGCGCACTGAGTTGTAAAACAATAGCATATTATGAACCAGTGTACACAGTAGTCGAATAATCTAATTCAATAACTTGATTTTAACAGGTTGTGCCACATTGCCAGTCCCTTTATTATTTACAGTTTTTTCGCGTTTTTCATGCCAAACCCAAAAGTATCCACAAACATTCTAATGCAATGATGTAAAAAACTCAAACATATTCGGAATTAGCGTGGCCGATAGACAAATAATCCAACCCAAGCAATTAGATTTTGAAAACTTTTGCAAAACTGTCGCTCCCTAGTATACAACTAATACGTGTCAAGTGTACTGCACTGCATTTTCTTTTAGGTGCAGTTTTGTTAATACACGAATCATAATAAAAAAAACTAGGACAAAATTTAATGATACGAGGAATACTGTACACACAAACACATTAGAAAATTGTTCATTGTTTTCAGTAACTAAGGATTAGCATTCCAACCTAATCGCCCTGGCGTGTTGTACTGATTATTAGCTTCCAACATCTCTCTACCTTATCACTTCTACTGTAATTTACCTTCTGCTAATCCTCATCGTTCACTTTAAAGACACAAACGGATCAACACGTTGTCTCTCCTTTATGTTTGTAACTTAACTTTATTGGACCTTTACTAAATATCACCAATGGAAGAATAACTCACGAAAGTTCCACAATACTCTGTTTACTTATTCCAGAACACAATAACTCCCTGAGACAGACAATAGGATGTGTTTAAATATGTTTACAAACTCCTAATATGTGAAGCAATAGTTAGAATGGGATCTTTCTTACCTTAATCAACTTTCTGGCGGATTTGGACAAAATTGAGGATTTCCAGGAATATATGGGGTTAGTGGAAGTACTTTAATCTTCTTTATTTAGCTGAATTAAATGCATTTAGCTGTTACATAATAGTTTCATAAGCTACTGTAAGATGGAAGCAACAGTAACAGAAGAGAATAAACCAGTAGCGGAGTAAGAGGTAACTGGTGCAGGCTGGTTGTCCATCGCTCGTGGATAAATTTTCTCGCAACTTATCACTGGCTGATGGTGTTAAACATGCTATACGGTGTGTTTGTTCGTATAAGTTAACACTATGACATTTCACCAAGAGTCTGTTTGATTTCAATTAGCGAGAATGAGCTGTTGTGAGCGACTTGTTATTCCACTGTGAACGAGGCGCCCAAACAAGTCATTTTTACTTCCCCCCGCAGCGAGTCATCATAGGAGTGAGCGTTAAACCAAGCATGAACGATATATCTTGCATTAGTTCTCGTTGTTCTGGCTTGATCAGGTCGTCATAAGAGTGGAGCTGTCATTACCACGGTGGGAAGACTGGGTAAAGTGGAGGGTAAGTAGTCTTGTTATTGCCGTAGTGAGGGGCGGGTCCGAGGCTGCCCTGGGATAAAAACACTCGTAGGTGTATCAATAGTACCTCCTTCAGTATCTCCGTCAATGTCTCCTTCAGTACCTCCAACCAGTTAATTCTTGTGTTGCGCCAAAGGTTTTAATGTGGTGTTGGTATGAGTGTAACTGTCAGAGAAGTGGTTGTGTGGTTGTTATTGGTGATAAAGTTGTTGGTTTATTATCGACGTGGAGGTCGTAGTTGAGGGTTAATAGGGTGATTATTGTGATTATTGAGGTTGTAAATAATCTCAAATGTTTGGTGGTTATGGTTGTGGCAGGACCTTTAAAACTACAAATAGGATTATTACGTGAATAATCTGGATTACAAAGAATTTTTTTTGTATCTTTGTTTGCTGTCTTTTGCATATAAACACACAAACAAATCACATGTATAATATATATTTATTATTTATGTATTTCGTTATTGATATGTAAATAATATGTGATTTTTTTCTTAGACACCTCAAGGTATTTCAGATTTAAGTTATTATAGCAATTATGTCGGCTCAGGAAAAAAATGCTTCCACGATTAATCTTGTAAATTAATAAAATCTAATATACAACGATATTAATCATACACCAGATTGCATTATATGTATCAGTACCTTCTCACTAGCTGGTACATACACACAGTAGATTCCGTGTGTACCAATTACCTCGCATGACGTCATCTGATTAGGGTTTCTTATCGATTACCTCGCATGATGTCATCTGATTAGGGTTTCTTATCGATTACCTCGCATGACGTCATCTGATTAGGGTTTCTTATCGATTACCTCGCATGATGTCATCTGATTAGGGTTTCTTATCGATTACCTCGCATGATGTCATCTGATTAGGATTTTTTGCTCGTTTATCGGCCAATGAATTAAGCACTAGCTGCAATGATATCAAAGATAGTTAATACATTACCAGCTTATCTCACAAGAATCCACCATATGGTTAATGGGTTGTGTAGCTGCGTAAATTAATCTTGTATATGAAAGCCTCAACCAACAGCAGTATTTTTATATAGGAAATATAATATAGTCTTCAACATTATAGTAAGGCCTTTGAATTATAGAAATATAAAGAAATTAAGACTCGTAATCACTCTTATAGCAATCTTGATAAAGCTCAATATCAGTGGGGACAAAAAATAAACAAAACTTAGTGAAGGAAGATTATAAAAACTCTGCTAAGATCTTGTGGGATTTTAAAACCTTTCAGCAACAGAGAGAGACGAGTTAAGAGACCGGAAATACTAACTGTCGATAAATGAAAATATAAAAATAAAACAAAAAGGTGATAAATTCTTCATAACACAGAGAAGAAACGGAGAAAAATACTTGAACCTGTAGAATGGAAATGAAGAGAGGAAGAAGGGGGGGGGGGAGGAGGAAGAGGAGGGGAGGAAGAAGAGGAAGGCAAGGAGGAGTAAGAAGAACTGGACAAGAGGGAGAAGAAGAGGAAGAGGAACAAGAAGAGGAAGAGAAAAGTTAAACCAATAGTTCTAGATGGTTTAAGGTGGTTTAACGTGGGTAGGTGTAGGTATCTGGAGAACATTGGCAAGATCCCCCCCCCCCCCCCCCCCCCGAAGTAGGTGGAAGTTGCTGGGACAATACACTGACGAACATATACAAAGAGGCCGTCCGTTCCCAAGTGTAGTGTCGTCTTCCGGAGGAGCTTAATGTAAGGCCACCAGTCTCAGAGGATACGATGTCTTCCTGTTGCTGAGTTACGCCCATTGTTGTGTGTGTACTGTTGCATTCACGAGATGATGATAATAATAATAATAATAATAATAATAATAATAATAATAATAATAATAATAATAATAATGATGATGATGATGATGATGATGATGATGAAATGATAAATGATGATGATAATGATAATGATAACAGTGAAAATGATAAATGTTGATAGCACATATAGACACTTACGAAGATGACGATGATAATAGCAATTTTAGCTAGTTAAGCCACGCCATTTAATGCAACTCTGCACAAATCACCAAAAATTATAAGCCTATGGATCCTCTCCGCTACATCACAGGCACGGACTATAATGCTTTTACCACAATTGACGCAAAATTCATTATACTCCAACTCCCTGATTCAACACTGTTACGTAAGCGAGGAATTTAAACTCGATCTATCTATCTGCCTGTCTGTCTGTCTGTCTGTCTGTCTGTCTGTCTGTCTGTCTGTCTGTCTGCCTGAGCAGTATAACTATGTTCTACTTCAGCTTAAAACGCAATAAGAAAACGCCTATACAAACTGGTTAATTTT
>CAUDMG010002713.1:1482500-1525000 GCA_958450375.1 Homarus gammarus
GCTGCCAGAGTGCCATTGTTCTCCCAGCCCGCTGCTCCTTCTTCCTGTGTGTGTGTGTGTATATATATTATTTATGTCCGGGAAAACGTGAGCCTCGCCTAGCTGCTTGTATCCCTGGAAACCTCATTTGCTGTCCTGTTTATGTAGGAAAAAGAACAGAGAATCCCATTACCCTGAAAGCAGTGATGTGAGCGGTTACGTGTACTATATAAACTTCCACAATGATTTCGTTTTATTTTTTTTATTTTTGTAAGTTTAGAAAATTATAATTAAAACATTCATTACAAGGTTAATATAATACGCATCTTGTTTTCACCTCATAATGCAATTGTGTTTTAATGTGTAGTTGTCTGTATGATGGTATTTTATTTAAGTTTTAATTTTACTTTAATAACGTTTGGTGTTTGAGAGTAAATTATTATCAACTTTTAAGGAATAAATTCAGTTTAGCGTGTTTTTTCCCCTCTCCTCCTGCGCCATTAAGTCAGAGGTGTATCTATTTGTATTATTTGGCCTATGTTAACAAGTGAAGTCATGTACAAATACGCAACACGAGATGAAATCATTATAGGTTTTGCTTTCATCTTCGGTGACATCGAACAGGATAAACAGTGACTTAAATCTGGATGACTTCGGCAGCTTTACGTATTCTCAATATTCTTACTACTGTCAAGCGTTTCCCCCGATTAAGTAATGAATTTTCTACCTAAACAAAGGCTTTAACATGAACACCAATCCCTTCAATACAATGCCATTCCTCTAAGTACAGTGGACCATTGAGTACGATATCTTAACCCCTTGAGTACGATATCTTCATCATTTTATATACGATGATTTTTTTTCTTCATATGAGAATGATATCATTGCACTCAGGGGTTGAGACATCATGTTTAAGGAGTTATTGCATTTGTCAACGTTATAACCTTCATAACTAACATGGTTACTGCTACTTAGACCACATAAATCATAAATACCATTGTTATCAGCACTCACTAAAGCCACCACCAATACCTGCCCTCACCGACACCCTCCTAACGAGATGTAAGAAACTGACATTATACCACACACGTCAGTCTTGTTTATCACTGACCGTCACAACTTCTTAAATTTCTTCCCGTGTTTTATCTTCACTCTTGAACAAAGTATTTCTCACAAGTTTATGTCGACACAACTTCTCGCTTTTGATAACCACAAATGTCAGTCATATCTTGAGAAATGAGATTAAAATATTAAAGTAAGCACAGCAACACGTAAAATTAGTTGAGGGTGACTCTGATATATGAAAGTTGGGGACAAAAACAATACAATAAACTTTGCAAACTCTTGTAAGAGAACATAGTTGTGAATAGTGGACAAGTTTACAGAAAAACAACATGACTGACTTTGCTTTAAATCTTACCAGAGCTTAACTGTGAGAAAAACATATATCATTGACAAAATACAACAATACTATTATATTAATCTGAAAATAATATCTACCTAAACACATAAAAAGAAATATTACACTAGGCACCACAATATTACCTTTAAAAGAAAGCAAAATTGAGTGAGTTATTCTTCCTTCACAATACAGGGACAGAGGAGGAGGGTGAAAGGTTGAGATGAGCCTTCAACACCTCTAGGTCTCAGGGAAGTAGAGGAGACTGACCAGGTTAGCAGCACCTCGTCTCTATCATAGGGTCGTGGCTCGCATCATTGTTCCCACTTGACTTAACATGGTGAATTTACTTGACTATTATTTGCTTCTTAACGACCTGCTGACATGTTTATTGTGATGACCCGAGAGCAGGAGAGTCACAAGAACATAAGACTTAAGAGATCCTTGATGGTGTACCGTAAAACACACACACACACACACACACACACACACACACACACACACACACACACACACACACACACACACACACACCACCACTTTTACCAATAACCATTAGTACCCAACCACCCACTACCATCACTACCATCACTACCACTATCCCTGCCACCATGCCCTTGTAGCGATTGCAACATACAACACATTGCAGATTAGCCTAAGCACTGACAACAAAATACCCTAAGAGGACACCTGTCGGGAAAATCCCCAATTACGTGCTCCAGCGTCAGGTAATACACGGCATTATACACCAATTACCACTGTACCGATGTTGGCCAAATTGTAATTGTGGTTACTCCATGCACACACACACACTGCTGGTCTAATTGCTTTATTAATTATATGGTAAAAGTGGCATCAATTCGACGGTTTCTCAGGGAGTTTCGGGATTTCCTTCAATAATTGATCTTAGTTTGTTATCTGCATGGCATTAGGTGTGTGTGTGTGTGTGTGTGTGTGTGTGTGTGTGTGTGTGTGTGTGTGTGTGAATACGTCCATTAGTTTCCTTCCACGACCTGCCTGGTGTATGAGGCAGCAATACAACTATTACTCTGTATTTTCCACATATTAATTACTTTTTATTCTCTCAACTGGCAGTGCTCACATGTCAGGCATCGCTGGGTGTTGTCTCGAGGATGAAGTATGTCGCGAGGAGACAGCGTAAATATTACAGCGTCTTGCAGTTTTATAATGAAATATAGTTTACCTGCACTGCTGCATCCGGCTAGGTAGTTTCACCGCCCACAGGTGTTGTGTTTGAGTTCTCGTGTTCCTGCATCTGGCAATGTTCTCGTACACAGCTCCCCTGCCTCATCCTGCCTCCAGGAGTAGAGCGAAATGCCTGAGAAGGTAGAGGGAGGGAGGGTTGCTTTATTTGTCAGTTATATTCTTAGCTTGTTCGTCTGAGAAATATCTCAGGCATTTTTAATCTCGGATACTGAAATTTTGCCTCATAGTGACCAAATGCTTTGGCATTTTATTCTGACTCTGATTTTCTTCATGGTATGATGGACGTTCATGTCATAATGTTATTACTACGCTTCAACAACTACGATCTTTAAGCGCACAACAAAGTTAGATACTTACACTAGTCTATCAACAATGATAAATTATGAGGGTAGAACTCTCCTGTAAGGGGCGGCGTGTATTGAACTTCACCAGGTTTGGATTATACTGTCCTCACTGCCACGGGTCACCAGCTCCCACAGTCGCCGTGGTCATATCTCAGTCGGGGAAGATTTTTGGTTCTTGCCTGGACCAGCCGGGGGTCCGTGGTCAATAGTAATACCAAGGTGCACAACCTTGGCTCCCATGTGATATGTGTGTAAAGTTTCACGTCTCTTACTACTTCTGCTTTGGAGCTACGGCTGGAACACACAGACAAACACACAGACAAACACACAGACAGACAGACAGACAGAGAAGTCCTTTTATCATTATAGATTATTGTTATTGGTATTAATATTGTTATTATTATTGTTATTATTATTTTTATTATTATTATTATTATTATTATTATTATTATTATTATTATTATTATTATTATTATTATTATTATTATTATTATTATTATTATCATTATTATTATTATTATTATTATTATTATTATTATTATTATTATCATTGTCATTATGATTATTATTATTATTATTATTATTATTATTATTATTATTATTATTATTATTATTATTATTATTATTATTATTATTATTATTATTATTATTATTATTATTATTATTATTATTATTATTATGAGTAGTAGTAAGTAGTAGTAGTTATATAGTAGTAGTACTATGGAAGTAGTAGTATAGAAGTAGTAGTACTAATAATCTAACATTCTTTTTGTGCTTGGACGACATCCTGACAACGAACAAATGGGAACACAAACATAATAGAGGTTAAGTGTAAGGAAGTGACGATTACATGAGATAATGTAATCTAATTTCGCATTTACTTCTGAACATTATTAACACTTATTAATTTCTGTACCTTAACCACAAACTTTCAATTTTTTTTCCTTTATAAAATAATCCGAGTCTTTTTCATTTTGTAATTCTATCCTTAATTATAAAACATTATTATACAAAGAGGATTAAATAATTTTTAAACATTAATTTTTTTCATAATAAGAAACGTATTTTTATTGTACTTTCTTATTTGCAGGTGAACGAAAGACACAGGAATAGTGTTCATAGGTGAGTGTTCTTCATAGATACACCCTGTATACATATTGGCCGGGGAGACTTTTGGACGTGTTCTCGACAGGAGATTGGCAGGCGTGCAATAACTGCTACACCAGTTGAGCACCACAGGTGATTTTGGCGTTCCATAACACTGGGATTTAAGGCAGCGTGATTGAGGATTGAGTCGAAAAGTGGCGTTTTACCCACTATATATAATACACACACACACACACACACACACACACACACACACACACACATGTATGGCGTGTGTGTACCTCTTGCCTTAATCAAGATTGTTTTCCTCCACGACAGATTGTGGGATGAAGGGATGAGTCAGGTGCCTTCTTCTTCTTCCTCCTCCTCCTCCTCCTCCTCCTCCTCCTCCTCCTTGCTTCTCTTCCTCCTTCTTCTTATTCTAATATCCCCCTCCTTTACCTTTTTCTCCTCTCTTGCCTTCTACTTATTATTCTCTCTCTCTCCTGTTTATTTAATTCTCCCTTCTTATTTCCTCTCCCTTATTTTCTCCGTCACTACTTCCCTCCTCCTTCTTTCCCCTTCTTCTCTTTCTACCACCAATCACACTCCTCCTCTTCCTTCCCACTTATCCTTCCTCATTCCACTCATATCTGTTTCTCCTTATCTCTTCTTCTCTCTACTACTTCTACCCTTTCATTCCTCTTCCTTCTCCTCTCACCTAAACAAGAGGCTAAACAACATGTAAAAATTTAATGGGAGTCATGGTAAGGGGGGACGATTATGGTAGTGTAGGGTTAATTCATGGTAGAAATGAGCTCATGGGGGTTTAAGTTTGTATGGCAAATCATGGTAGAGGGAAGGAATTAATGGTTGTCGTAAACTAATAGAAAATTATTGTTTGGTTGATCATTATGGGAGGAAGAAAAATCATGGAAAGGAAAACTATGGTAGTTGGTTAAGTTATTGTGAGTCTCATGGTTGTAGGATTTATGGTAGACTTATGTAGAGAAGATTAGGGTATTGGTAGGAAATTCATGGTAGGATAAGAGCTTAAAGGGGTCCTCATGTATGGTGGTGATTATGGTTAGTAGGAAAGTTCATGGTAAAACGAAGGCGAATGGGGTTCTTCTTTTAGAGGGAATACCATGGCAGAAAGGAGAGTATGGTAGTGTGAATGAATAATGGTTCTAGGAGCATAATGGTTTTTAAGGCGTATATAGAAAAAAAAAATACGATTCTCTCTCTTAAGAATCACCTCTGGGCCTCAGGAACCACCTCTGGCCCTTAGCAACTGTCCCAGAGCCCTTAGAAACAGCCCTAGTAACCACGTCACAGCCCTTAAAAAGAGCCCCTTACCCTTAGTAACCACCCCAGAACCCTTAACAATTATCTCTTTCCCCTAAGAACCTCCCTACAGAAACAGACTTAAAAGGTTCCAACAGAAACCTCCGGAATTAGTTACTGTGAATCCCAGTTTATCACGTCATATTGGCAGCCTGTGACAAGATGCCAATAAGTGCGACACGACCTGATTATTTTTCTATTCTTGCATTCCCGAAGGCAATCGTTCTTTATCTCTGTGTATTATTTTTTCTCTTATTCCGCCTCTACACACACACACACACACACACACACACACACACACTACTAGCTCCAAGGGTTATTACGTCTCCCGTCCCTCACAGCGCTGTAATTTTTTTCTTGATCGAGAGAAAGATTTTGTCCCTTATCACAACACCTTCATGATGTAGCTAAGGAGATGTTAAGAGGTAAATGACACGAACTGAGATAATTTTAAGTCATTTAGTCTCCATTCAGCTACTTCCCCCTCACCCCGATCAGACATACGACCTCACATAAACAACAAGACCACTCCTGTCAGATCTTGTCTCTCTCTCGTGCAGCCCTGAGTAAAATGTAAGGCTCAACATCTCTCTCTCTCTCTCTTTCTCTCTCTCTCTCTCTCTCTCTCAACAGGAGGACCTCGACCCCGGAGTATAGGAAAGCCATTACCCAGGTCTGGTCATGTCGGGAATGGTGCCACAATTTCCTCGGTCCGTCAGTGCGACAGTCCTGGCCAGCTTTATGGTCATTGGTCGCTACTTTGAAGTGCTTTCCTAACAATATTTTCACCGAGGCGGAGGTCGTTTGTAAAGGTCGTTCCATCTTGAATTAGGAGTAGTAAGTGTGTGTGGTGATCCTTGGAAGGGGTGGGTGATAAATGACTTGGGTCCTATGGCGGGAAGTCTTACGGGAGTTAGTATATAAATAAATCGATTTAGGTGGACTCATTTTGTGGTATCTTTAAAGGGGATTAGATAGAATAATAATTGTTTCCTTATGTGATAGTGATTAGACAGAATCACTTTACGACATCCTTCTTGTTATATGGAGATTGGTGGAGAAAAAACAAACATTATCCTTGTGTGACATTAAGGGGATCACATTAAAATACCCTTCCAGTGACGTATATTGGATTTAATCTGTGTGTCATATCCTGCCAGTGAGAACGATTGGATGGCAACACTTTATCAAAAATTTCCTGTAATTGGGTGAGTTAACTAAGATATTCTTTAAGGGAGACATATTGGTTGTGAGTCATATTTTATCAGATAACAGATATTGGAAGGACTCGTTTTACCTTCTCCTCCTCACATGGCTAGACTGTCGTGAGGATTAACATAGACGAATAAAAAGAAACCTGGACCTTGGGTTGAAATTTATCACAGAAAAAGGAACCATGTTGTTGGGGGTCTTCACCTCTTCAGGATTTCGAAGGCGACGACGAATTTAGTCCCAGGGTCGTTCTGAAGGAGGCGCTGAAGGGGATGATCCTGAACGAGAAGATCTTCCTCTTTCTCTTCCTACTCTTACTTCAGTCCGGAGGAAGATTTTTAGAAGCAAGGATAATCCGTCCCCTGAGTTCCTCTTCTGCCTTAAGTTATAGTCTCTCTCGTTATGCGGTTTGAAAAATATATATGCAAATTTAATTTCACTCGGCAAGTGCAAAAATAGTTTCATATTTTACGCTGCGTGTTGACTTTATTGCTTAATTTTGCATAGCTCGTTGTATCTTATTTTTCAGCGCAGGCAAATGGCTTTACGATGCACTAGATTTACAACACGAAGACTTCAGAATTTATGTAGTGTAAATTTTGATGTTCCGGCGAAGACGAAGACTTTATCACGCATGACAGAAGGTTTGTTTCCCTGTCCCTACTTCCCTAGATTGTCAGGTCGCTGGGTTAGGTTAGGTCATTACTCTTCATAAATATCAACTCTCATGCGCATGGGTGATGGCTCCACACTGTACTGTATAGTGTTGGGTATTTTAACTGTGGTGTTTGAAGATGATGTAAGGCTGGTCTGATGCGAAGCTATATTGTCATCGTCTCCCATTGATACACATGTCCACAACACGTTATATGGAGTGTGTGTGTGTGTGTGTGTGTATGAGTGTGTGTGTGTGTGTGTGTGTATGTGTGTGTGTGTGTGTGTGTGTGTGTGTGTGTGTGTGTGTGTGTGGTTTTTCCTCTTGGTTGTAAATTTTCAGACGGTAACGAATGTACAGTGTGAGACAAGTACGGTGTGGTGGTGAGTGTAGTTATGGGGAGGGAAGAGAGAGGGATGGGAGAGGGAGGAGGGAGAGGGTGGGTGAAGAGAGGGAAGAGAAAGGGATATATATATATATATTTTTTTTATGGGATTAGTCGACCATATAAATAAATACACGCTTGAGTTCTTATGTGTTTTATGTACGTCTTTACACATATACAGTACATATTTGTATACGTGTGTGCTGGGTTACTATATAGCCTTTATAGTATGATATACACACCGTAGGGACAGGGGCCGCCACACTGTTCAATATGTTTTATGGTTTTATTGAAGCAGGGGAGTAGCCTAGGGACCTCACTCAGCTCATATTTTTCATCCCTCTGGTTTCTGTGTCCCTGTCTTAATCTGTAGCAAGACAAGTAGCAAGACGACCCCGGATGAGCTAGGTGTATTCGTCAAATTGTTCAGGTTTTCTTCTTTGGATGAGTTTTGTCGACAAGTTACTCATTGGTAAAGTGTCATGATGTAACTCCTAGTTGTCCTTCCTAATATACTGTGAGTTACGTTTCTTTTGACCAGCCCTAAATACACGTGAACTGTTTACACCAACACCAGGGGCTATAATGGGGCAGCCAATTTAAGGCGTTTTTATGTTCCTGCAGACATTAACTAATTGAGAATGATGAATGTCACTACGAATAAACGTTTGTGGACGTGTTCTGGGACCCCTCCTCCTCCTCCTCCTCCTCCTCCTCTCTAAGACACGCGAGTGATTACACAAGAACGGAAGTAACAATAAACTCATTTCTTGCCTTAGTTATCGTCTACACTATCTAACGCAACACACGCGATAATAATAAGCAGGAAATATGTCTTGACCTCCCCATGCTCCCTCTCCGTACCTACAACCTGTTCTGTTGCCCTACATTCATGCTACCAACGCTCGGCATATCCTCCTCATGCCAATGCTCGTTAGAATGTATTAAATAAGCTTGTAGAAAAAAAAATCCAGGTTAGATCTGACATAAGCGGATTAGCTGGTGGTGAAAAAAAAGAAAAACTCGGTGGGGAGGGGAGAGAGAGGGTGTGTCCTCTCTACAACACCAAAGTTAAATCTAATTGGTTCTCAGGTTGGACCAAAAAATAGAGAAAGAATACGATAGAGGTGGAAGTCCGCTGAAGCATTAGAGAATTTAAGAGTTAAGCACTTAAGTTGGAATCATGTGAAGACTACTTGTGTGTGTGTGTGTGTGTGTGTGTGTGTGTGTGTGTGTGTGTGTGTGTGTGTGTGTGTGTGTGTGTGTGTGTGTGTGTGTGTGTGTAATACTAATTTTGTTCTGTGATATTCATTGTCTACGCTTAATGCTCCTTCTCTCAGTATTAAAACAAAAAATACCCTGTAATATAATCAAGGTATTTATAAATTACTAAACATGACCAATGTCAGCTTAATGAGGGATAAATTGTTAACAAGAATAATTAAAGCTTAAAAACCCCCACCAACACTACCTACTCTGCTGTTTCTCCCTGTTATGTTTCTACCTACGTCTAATTACGATTTTATGCAGATGTTCCTGTCAGTCAATCGTCCTCGTCTGGATGAAAGAGCTGTCTAAAGAGTTACTCGCTGTTTTCCTCCTCATGCCACCCTGGCCGTCTAGTCTGTCTTTAAGCGAGTAGTAAGTACTTTAACTCGTTGTCTGCTGCATCCTCCTGTAGCTCAATGTCTGCCGTAACACCCCCTCTTCCTTCCCACACCAGGAAGTTCCCCTACCTAGTGTACCAGCACCCTAGGCTTTCAGTTTTCCCCCGTAACCTGATTCTCTCTCTCTCTCTCTCTCTCTCTCTCTCTCTCTCTCTCTCTCTCTCTCTCTCTCTCTCTCTCTCTCTCTCTCCACTGTGGTGGTGCTGTGGGTAAACCTGTTATCCTGGGAGTTGTAGCCCTTCGTTACTATCCCATCACAGGTTTGCATCAGCTCGGCGACCCTCCTCTCTCTCTCTCTCTCTCTCTCTCTCTCTCTCTCTCTCTCTCTCTCTCTCTCTCTCTCTCTCTCTCTCTCTCTCTCTTACTTTTTTCTATGTCCCTCCTATTTCTGTCTGTCTCTTACAGTATGTTCCTTTTAATTAAGGTGTCATTCAGGTGTTGACGCCCCCTGGTACCCTTTCATCTGACGATAGTAGTAGGTAGTCGACAGCTATCAAACAGGGAGGTACACATTGGAAGCATAATGTATTGTCTGATGGTTAACCCTGCTGTCATATGGCATCACAATAATTGTGACCAAGTCCCAGGTTGATGATCTGACTTTCTGCCTCAATTACACACAATTACAGGGTCTCAATTATTTCTCTTACTTTGCCAAAATAGCATATGTATATCGTTTCTCACTTTTGATCTTTATTTTTCATTTTTATATTTGTTTATTTGAAGGACTTGACTCGTTACAATAGTGAAGGTGACAATTTCTTCAACTCTTGTCATGACTGTCGATGACCATTTCCCATTTGAGTTAGTCAACTCTACGAATGCCCTTCTTTCCTGATTAACTGGCTGAATTATTAACTGACTGACTGACTGATAAACTGAGCAGGATAGATAAATATCCCCCCGTGTTCCCTGCCTACTCACATCACTCCCACCTTCACTGACTTTACTGATGACTAATTCCCCACCGCTCTTGCTTTTATAACAAGGTGAAGCCAACTGACTGAACAACGGACGGGGAAGCAACACCCACTACTCCTCAAGACACTAGTACCCCGTGTTAACTAACTAGTAAATAAACACACAAGGTATAATACGAATCTTCAACCCAATTCTTCTATATTTCCAGTAAAATTTGACCAACAATTAATGTGTATATCCTACCTATATCATGGTGGTCATATAATAAAGATATATTTTGGAAGTACATATATTGTCTACTATTATTAAACACATTTGTGATGAAGGAAAGTCCACTTCTTTTCCCCACTTTTTATAGTTTTGTTAAAAATTCAGCGAAAATATAATACTGGAGAACTAATGTACATGACTATATAACTACATATTGTAAGCTATGTTATGAGCGTTTTATTTGAGTGTGTGTGTATATATTATGAGAACTAGCATGTATAATGTGTGTCGGTATGTATATAATGCTATGTGTGTATTCATATAGAGGAGAAAATAATATATATCTAGTCTATGGTATTGTATATGTGTGTGTATTAACAGAATATTAATAATATATGTATAACTTACGTAACTGTATTAAGAAACAGATAAATAATACATGTATAGTGTATATAATTTTATGTCTGTGGGGTAATATAGAGACGAGAAATAATAGGCAAGGAACATACGTAATAAAAGTGACATTAAGTACCGTCATATGGCAAGATAAACACAGAGGTGGGAGGGGGCGGTCGAAGGCAAGACAGGAAGACGCTCCGTATAGTGACAAATGATATCATGTAATATTAACGAGGCTGCGGCACGAGACCTTATTAGCCAGCAAAGGGCGGTAATGAATAATAATTACCTTGTAACACGAGCGATATAATGAGAAGGTTAAGTGGTGGTGAGGGTAGTGTCTTTGTTGAATGAGAGGGTAGTTGTTTTTCACAGAGAGAGGGAGGAGGGTGTTAAAGGAGTTCATGACAAGCTCCTGCCTTTTGTCTCTTGTGGTGCTGCAGACATCAAAGCGGTGCCCTGTTTCCCTCCTCCATATATATTGTAACATATAAAACTGAACTTCAATAACAACCTTTATTTTCTTTTAAAAAATATTGCTTTAAAAAAAAAATATAAAATTATGACATCGCCCTCAAGAAAAAGTAAATTTGTTAGTTTTCCTAAATAATTTTCTCGTAAATCGGAAAGATTATTAACATTTATCTGGTATGTAAATGAGTATTGACGCAACAGAGACTCTAGCTGATGTGATTGCTTCTATCATTGTTGATGTGATAGGCTAGAATAATACACGAGCTAGAATAGATGAAGGAGCGAGTGGGGTGGTATAGGGACGGACGGGTAGGGGACCATAGTGTTTAACTCACAGTAGTATCACAATGTTATGGTGTATAGGATGGTACTTACACGTGATGGTTTTAACTACTTGGATATATTATTATCCTGCAGGAAGGATTAAGTCATCATTTTCAAAAAAGTAAAACCAGTAGTCAAAGGATGGGTCGAACAGGTGATGGAGGTTCTTCAGGCTGATCCCACACATACAATTCAGGCAACAAAACGCATTTCTCTATTCATTTACAGCTTTATCTATCGAACAAATATACTTCTGTATATACACTGGGGGTTGGAATATCCCAAAAGCCAGCACAAGTAAATATGGTCACCAGATTCATAGCCAGACCTTATTTGGCGTGCCCACTGTACACCCGCTGATAATGCAAATATATACCACAATATATTTTTCCCCTTAAATGAATATCATATAGAGTGGAAGGTTCATGTAGTGGAATAACACAAACGAATGGGAGGCAACTCAGTCGCTGCTGCTGGCGGTATATAATATTCATTTGACTGTAAATGGAACCCAGAGGAATGTGTGTGTGTGTGTGTGTGTGTCTCTCTCCTCACATTAACTGATAACATATGTAGTCTGCCGTAAATGCTCTCCAGTATATATTCTCCAGAAAATTCCTCCTGTTGTTTATTAGTTTCCCTGACTTGGAATGTCTACCTGACTTAGAATATAGAGGTATACCTTATATAGGGATGTTTTCTATGATGTTTAAGGCTATATTAGACGAGACATATTGCTTCTAATATATCCTCTGCATTTACTCTTTTGTTTCGTTATTAAATAAACTATAACGGAGTAAATCTATTTATTTTTCTATAATATATACCAGGTTTTTGCCTAAGGTGTAGGTAGTGAAATTTGGGTGGTAATGTCCGTAGACTTCTCACCGTTATTGTCTTTCTCTGGGAAGGAGGAGCACAGTGTATGCCCTCGTTTATAGTGTGTCTTAGGTGTGTACAGGAGACGCTTATAGTGTGTAAGTGTGTACAGGGGAAGTTTATAGTGTGCATGTGTGTACAGGAGATGGTCTAGGTTGTGTATGTGTGTACAGGAGATGGTCTAGGTTGTGTATGTGTGTACAGGTACTAATAGTGTGTCTCATGTGTGTACAGGAGACGTTAATAGTGTATGTGTGTGAGTACAGGAGATGTTGACTTCGGTTTACAAACACATACCTTTTTGACAAGATATTTTGTTTTAATATTTTTTCTTAGTCTTTCATAAACGTCTGTTGAAGGTAATGAAGGAAACAATGAAACAAGTTCAGGTTTATTGTAAAAATATTTTCACAAATGTATCGAGATGTACAAAACTCCATAATTATAATCCTCTAGTTCTGTTTACACCATCTCATCCCTATTTTATATATGCTACCAATTTTTTTCTTTAATATCACAAAGTGAGTTTTCTCTCTTTCTCTCTCTCTCTCTCTCTCTCTCTAGTCTGAGTTCATAAGGTAGATGCAGTGTAGCGGTGAACTGATTTGTCTCAAACATATATACAATAATGAAACACTTACAAACAATGAGTAGACTTCCAAAGCTTTACAATAGTATTAACAGTTTGTAATGCACCAATGGGGCAAAGACCAAAAAGTGAGTTGCTTTTTTTTATATAACATTTCCATTAAGCTGGCAAGAATGTGACTATGAATTCCTGGCTACTGAATATTTTACATACTCACATTGAAGGGGCTCAAGTGATGATGATGGTGATGATGATGATTATGATTGATGGTGATGATGATGATGAGCAGTATGGCGCTGAGGTGATTCAAATATATGTATTATCAACACTGGGGAAACATTGAATGTCTCATCTCTTCAATACGATCATCTGTTATCACACCAACAGCACAATAGAAGTTACCTTACAAAAAACGACTTGCTCTTATCATCAATCGTACCACATGTCATTCACCTGTCCTAAAAATATCCACGTCATAGCTTGCTTGATCAGGTGTGTGTGTGTGTGTGTGTGTGTGTGTGTGTGTGTGTGTGTGTGTGTGTGTGTGTGTGTGTGTGTGTGTGTGTGTGTGTGTGTGTGTGTGTGTGTGCTCCACCAAAATGTTCCCTCTTTTTCCAGGACAAATATTTCCTTGTAGTTGATACATCTTCATACACACAAAAATCATATAGTACAGATAACCTTTGGCGTCAGGACACTAATTACTCTTTACCTGGAGAAGATAAGACCTGTGTTGATGTAATGAAATTGGAGAAACTTATCACACACTCACACACACACCTGGTGCTGGTAACTGGTGGGCTGATTAACACACACTTAACAGCTGGTGGTGTTGATTCTGACAGGTGGTGATGGTAATAGCTGGCAATCACATTAGCACTCTTAAAAACACCTGGTGACGACAGCTGGCCTGACACACACTGACAGCTGTTGATAGTGACAGTTGGTAGTCACACTAACACACACTGGCAGCGGGTAATGATAGCTGTCTTGGCCGTGCTGACACACCGACGGAGGGACGCCCAGCATTAGTGAATTAATGAAAGAAATATGGGAAATAATGTAATGATACTAAACGTGAACTCTAATGGAATTGGTGAGGAATTACGTGAAAACAAAATATAACGAAAATATAAAAAAAACAGAGATAAAGTGAATAAAATATGAATGTAGATATACGTAGATTATAACATTTATAGAACAGAGGCGATCGATGTGTAGGTCGTAATAGAGTGTGTGTGTGTGTGTGTGTGTGTGTTGTGTGTGTGTGTGTGTGTGTGTGTGTGTGTGTGTGTGTGTGTGTGTGTGTGTGTGTGTGTGTGTGTGTGTGTCATATTGTTATAGGAAGAGGGGGGGGTGGCCTGGGGGATGGAATGAGGGGTTCTTATACAATGATGTATGGTAAGTACAAAATAACAATGATCACAGGAAGACACAATCCAGAGTGATGAATGATACTCCTGTTGTATGATTCTCTCTCTCTCTCTCTCTCTCTCTCTCTCTCTCTCTCTCTCTCTCTCTCTCTCTCTCTCTCTCTCATTTAACTCTCAGACACAAACCTATGAAATAAATAGTATTGTATATTATCTGTAAGAGAAGGTAACAAACACAAACCTCCTTTACATAATCAAGTCAAACAAGATAGAAGTCACTGTACTTGACGTTAACAGTTGTAACCAGGAGGAACACAGGGGGTAATGCGTAGTAGTTTACATATCAACAAATACAGCTCAGTCTCTTATATCAACGACAGATCGACAATATATAAACACGGAGTCCCTGTACAGACTTGCTTTATGCTGTCATAACACTGATTAAAAAAAATAGTTTATAGTACAATATGACTACTGAGTGTGTCAATTTCATGAGAGGGTTAGCGTTCAATCTCTTCACACTACAGCACAGGCTCACGACACTCACACGGTACTCTCAATTTTGCTTTGACACGTTATGTAATTAAGCAAATAATCGATGACCTTAGATAGAGAGACAAGTTTTCTACAGAGACCTGCAACACGTCTTCTTGATGCCACTGTGAGAATTTGAATTGTATATATGTTTTATGATTATATACAAAAGCATTCGTATCATTTATACCTCATTGGCCTAGTCTTCTATTCAAGTATACTGTAAATAGTGGAGGCTGAGCTATGTGCCAGAAACGTGTGTGTGTGTGTGTGTGTGTGTGTGTGTGTGTGTGTGTGTGTGTGTGTGTGTGTGTGTGTGTGTGTGTGTGTGTGTGTGTGTGTGTGTGTGTGAACCTGTCTACATGCACACATCATATAACACTTCAGTCTGACGAACATACAAGCTACAATGTCATGTTCATTCTAAAAGACATCATGTAACATATGGCCAACTTGTGTACAAAAAAAACTCAAAACAGCCTCTACTTAGGAGCGACCGACTAACTACACAGATTATCTATAGTACAAAAGTCTAGTGGCTCCTGATACACACAAATAAAGCAAGTCGTTAACTGTCCCATTACTGATATGTTAACACGTGGAATAAGAGAGAACAGCAGTAAACAATGTGGATGAATTTTCTTACAAAAAACACATATTTCAAGTCTTATAAGGGTACAAGATAACATGCCAAGAGTTTCTCAGTATAAAAATTTGTTGGTAAATATTGTTTTGTTTTTTTCATCGTTCATTAATGTCGTAATTTAGTCGTGTGTCTTGTAAAAATATTGTTTATTGTCAGTGACTTAACAGTTACCACTCCTGCAAAATTTATTGAGATTTTTCTGTATTATTTTCGTGAATTAATTTCATAATGAAACTCAAAACACAATTAAATAACACGTTAAATTTCGCGTAATGTTAGTAGTTTCTCCTTGCTATAAATTATTTTAGTTACACTTTCCAGATGATTGTAATAATTTCGTAGCAATTACGACTACGTTTTTCTTTCCTCCCACAAAATAATTTTTCAAATCCACGACTACAACTATGTGATACTGTGAGCTTGTGACTACCTAATCACTTCACACACCTCACCAGAACGAGTTTCTTCAATGGCACGTAAGATTACAAGTTTTTTTTTATAAACCAACAATCAGTTCCACAGTATACGACATAAAATAATGTTACTGTGGATGGAGGAGAGTGAGTGCCACACCTTCTGCACTGACTCTTCTTCTTCAGTAGCACTATACAGCCAGGGTGGTGTGTTGGAGGGAGAGCACATCCTCACGACACGACTCTGCTGTAAAAAAAATACACACATACAAAAAAATCACCACATCAACCACGCACATGCTGACGACACCCACCACGTCTGTTTAGTACTTGTTGGCTGCGAGTACCAGAGTTAACACCCTCATTGTCCTGCACTGTGTCTGGTGGTAAACGAAGAGAGTCCATTATTACCAGTAAATCTTGTATGTCTCTGTTTTGTTTCCAGCTACAAGTTATAATGCCTTTTCACTTCATTAATTACATAAATATATCTAATTTGGGTACTTCACTGCGCTAAAGACTTATTAAACTCTCATCACGTGGAAGCAAAATATTGGCTGGTATCGTTGTGTTCGTTCAGTTGCTGCTAAAATGATGATGGAATAACTGGCGTGGAATACTTACTCTCAGTCAGACACTTCCAGATATAATATACACTTCCCTGAGTCATGCATCCCCTCTTTTTGCACACGGTTTTTTCTGTTACAAACGAAATATATTAATGTACCAATTGACAGCGTCGTCCGTAGCACAAGTAGAGACGGTGGCTGGGTAGTCCTTGGCTGCCACCTGAGCGTTATGAAGTGCTGAACATAACCCAGTGGTGTTGCACAGCTGGTGGTGGCGGTGTGTGTGTGTGTGTGTGTGTTGTCATCTTACTACTAATATGGCAGCGCTGGGCCAAAATGACTGGCTGTCTTGGTGGCTCGCGAACACGGAATGTGGGCAGGGAGGGGGGGGGGGCAGAGGAAACTCGCTTTGGGGGTGATTAGACGGCACTCTCTTGGTGGCTGGTGGCTAGGAAGGTGCCTACAGCTCGCGGATGAGGGGGTCCTCCTTCCCGTAGCCTCTCTCCTCCCCGGCGCAGCGTCCCGTATACACTAACACTTTCATCTCGGCCCATCGACGGCGCCTGGGAGGGATGGTGACCCCGGACAGGATGCAGCACGCCCGCCAAGTCATGCAGGGAAGTGGTGGTGGTCATGCAGCCATCGATCATATCATGACCCATATCCCTGGGGTCTATCATGACCTGTTGCATGTGGGTGGGGTGGGTGGGGTGGGCGGGGTGGGCGGGGTGGGCGGAATGGGAGGGGTGGGCAGGGTAGGCGTGGTAAGGGTGTGGGGCGAGGCTCGTGTACACTACAGGTTCTTCACGACGTCTGATGGTAGAACTGAGCGGGCCGCCAGACATCACCTCAACGTACTCCACGTCCACTCCCTGAAACACCAACACATATATATTACTGTTCAACATACACTCGTCTATGGTGTTCCTAAGACACTTTTTAACTACTTTATTCTACTTATTTCCATATTTGAGCTATGCTTTTAGTGAGTTATCAAATTATCAGAATTTAAACTTTTTGAAGACAGATCCATAATCTGCACGTCGAGGAATACCTATACTGATATTTTGAGCCCCCCCAAAAAACTGCAAGGTATCAACAGACCTCCATTAAATGTTCACATAAGTGTATACAACCACAAGATACCCTGTGAAATGTTATCTATTCACAGTATTGATCCTATAAACATTGTTATGCTCTTAATGTAAGCAATGTAACATTATACCGTACGCGCCGGGAGACATTCATCACATATACCCGTTCATGGTATATGTTAAGTCCGCCTCAACTTCTAGTTTTACGGGATTATTGAGTATTGGCAGCAGAACGAAAGTCAGGATCAAACAACCGTTCTTGCAGAGCCTATTACGCATCTCTTTGTTGTAATCCCTTTGATAATAATCATGGCCGACTTAGTAAAGCAGATTATCCCTTTATTGTATGGAGCAAATCACCATCTGGAGCTTCATTAACTCGGATCATAAGACTTTATGGACCCCGTCAATCATGCTTCTTTTACCAGCCTGACCTCATTATATAAATGCACGGATGAGAGGGGACACGTGTGCTTATATATTTCATAAATATTATAATGAACGAAAGCCATAAGGTGATCTCATGCAGACACAGAGAGATTATAGAACGAACTGATCTCGTGTAAGAAAAACTCCTTCTGAATAAATACATTGAAGTCTTTATCTTATACCATAGGAGACAACATAACTCCGAGCCGACCCCATCCTAATCTAGTTATTCTTAAGCATTCTGTCAACACAAACTTCTCAAACACCTGGCCAAGATGGTTGTGCAGAGTGGGCAGAATGGGGCTTGTCATCTCGGAATGGTTTCAGATTCTTCGTTCATTTTTCAGATTGTTTAGTACTAAAAGCGTTCGAAGAGTTTTGGGTGAATGTACATATTAAAGAAACAAAAAAAAAAAGTGCCTTCATGGAGGAGTTCTACCTTAGGGGATGGGACTAACTCCGAAAAACTCAACTTTTGTGCCAAATTTCAGTTCTTTATTTTCTGAACTGTAGGTGTGTATGTTGAAATCTACACCAACACACAAACAGACGCTGTGTTTTATATATTACATTTTCTGATGATCTTTACAAAATGTGTATTACAAAGACAGCGCTCACCAGGTATAAACTAATCGCTTGCTGTACATGACCCAACCTTAAATAACAAATAAACCCAAGTGTAGCTGGAATCTTGGCCACAATTACGTGTACATAACAGGGTAGGGTGAGTTATAACAGCAGTATATGTATGTTAGATCGAAATGAATACTATGTTTATTACAGGTAAACTTGTTCACGAGGTTTGTTAATAACCCTAGACGTTGTTAATATTACATGGACTCTTTAATTATAACTTGGAGCATGAAGTACGGGCGTGATTTTTACTTAAAATTTCGAGGATATTATTATTTTCATGTATATGCGTGAAGGTGATTACAAGGAACATTAATTTTCATTGAAGGATGTAAGAGCATAGTTAGAATTCTGGCAGTCTAAATATTCAATTAATATCATATGCTACACTTCATAACTATTACGGATGACGTCTTAGATATAGGAAATAGCCGTATTTAATGTTTAACTGTTCTTCCTCCTTTCACGACATTTTTTTGCTCCAAACAATTCGGGAGGATAAGGCTCTCTACCTTTGTATCATGCTGTACACGACCATGTGTGTTTTAAGTGAGTGAACCGTTATTAGCAGGGAGAAGTGTTTGGTGTACACCCACCTTGTGATGGTCCGGCAGCGTGGTGGTCACCCCCGACACGCTGTTCCCCTGAAGGATCGCCACCGCCTCCACACACCTCGGCGTCCCTAGACCTAGAGCCTCCTCCAACTCCTCGTCCTCCTCGCCTTCAGGAGAGAAACAAAAATTATATTAGTGACAGATCGTGTGGAGTGTGTTTCGTTGGGGCAAGTTATCAAGTTTATTAAAATGTTAGACTGAATCTCATATATATAAATAAATGAATATATATATATATATATATATATATATATATATATATATATATATATATATATATATATATATATATATATATATATATACACAACTTGTATGTGATGACATAAATAAACAAACGCTAACTGTAAATGGACTTTTGTTCTCCTGTATTGGTAAATATTGTATTGTTTTGTTGGTAAAGGGAAAAACGACACATCATTTTGTTATAATTTTATACTTTATAGTGGAAGATAAACCCTCAATGACCGGAGCTGGAGTGTTATTCATACAGCAATAAATAACTATTCTTTTGTGGAAACTAAATGCTTGAATTTTTTATTTCCAAAATAGAACTCGCATTATGATTTGAGTCTACGTTTTCAGTGAATACGTTAAGTTTAATTTCGGTATTTGTATATTCATACGTAAAACAGTCTACTATTTTAGTCAAACCTCAGATTACAACAAATAATTTTAACATATACAGTAGACATTTTTGATCAGGGTACAGCGGCAAACTGACTATAGCGATCGCCACCTGTCACACGTGTTCGGTAATCTGCCCCCCCCCCCCCCCCGGTCACCCCTAGTCCACCCAGCTGCGTATCGGTACCTGACTTTACAGTTAAGGAAGTAAAGGCAGTTGAGTACAGTGCCTCCATTTTCTTTTTCGGAATGGTGCATAGCCTCGATAAATATAGCTTGGCATCACTGTAAACACACCCTGACAACATTGTAAACACTGGCAAATACTGCCTAATATTAGTGTAAAAATAAGCTAACAACGGTGTAAACACTAGGCAGCTCCATAGTAAACAGAGGCTAGCTACAGTGTGAATATTACCTAGCTCCACTGTAAACACAGCCTAGCAACACTGTAAACATTATCTAACAACAGCGCAAGCAGGGCGGCCACACAACAATGTTAAACATATCTATGAGTTTGTGTTTGTGTGTGTGTGTGTGTGTGTGTGTGTGTGTGTGTGTGTTTCTGTACATGCAGATGTAAATAAACAGTCACCATACATCTATATCATGATAACAACAAGTGCCAAACAGGTTTTTCCTACCAAGTACGTCTGCCAGTAAGTATCACACAACTAATAATTAATTACATATAAGAGTAAATCATCCCAGATAAAGACACTTGACAAGATCTAAAATATGTTTTTTTTTCTTCTAAACTATTCAGTAGTTAGTCTTGTACAGTGTTTCAGGAATTATGCTCATTGAACTGTTTAGTGTCAGTCTCTCATAATGCCTGACAATGAATAAGTCTTAAATAACACGACCAATAGCCTGAGTCTCTTTTTCTCTCATCCGTGTCCTAGAATATTGCTCCTGAACGTCAACAATCACCTAAGTTCTTAAAAAATTAAAATAAAACAATAACAAATAAGAAGATTCAAAGGTTATTATGAGTAAATTTTTAAACCACAGGAATAACTTGTGTTTGTGTTTGGTGTTGTGATCTAGATTCAAAGTAAGATAATACAGTATAACATCCCTGCAAGATGAGGTGGGAAAGTTAGGTTACGTAAGCTATCAGATAAAGTTGAAGCTTCCATCAACAGTGAGCTCTTCAAAGGATTCACCATTAACAAGTATGTCCACAATTAAGGTCATAGTCTCAAGCTTTTCATACACTTAACGACCATACACCAAGCTGAGACAGAACAACATCTCACTGTGCATGATAGACATATGGAACACCTTGACCCAGGTAATGGCCACCTCCCCCAAAAAGGTTGACCTATGAGAGATGACTGGAAAAACAATTGGTAGAACAAGACGTCTGGTACCGAAACCCAACTAGCTACGTTTAGTACGCGTCTTAGAAACTGATGGTGGTTTTTATGTAGAAGCCTAAATCCTTCGACCTCAATAAGCGTGAGCTAAGGGGTCATCTAAGGGTCGACTTATGCCGTTAAAGCAGAAGAAGGAGTCATTCTATCAAGGAAAATCTCGTCGTAGAGTGAAGAGTACGGTGAAGGCTGACTGTTTGATCAAGCCTCGACTTTGACATTTGTTCAGCATCAATAATGTATCAGCACACCTGAGCACCTTCTACCAGTACCACACACACACACGCGCGCACACACGCATTGAGGTCATATATGTACGTTGCCTTTTAAGAGCAGAAGAGTATTTGTAAGGCGATCTCAGGGTACTCTCTCTCTCTCTCTCTCTCTCTCTCTCTCTCTCCATTAAGACTGGGCCCCAATCTTTCATAGGTCTTAATCATTATGGTCAAAACCTCTTAGTGCGGCACATTTGATTTGATTTGATTAGTAAAGATTCATACAGTACAAACAAATATATATAGCCATTAAAAACGATATATATAAAAGTATTGTCTATATATAATACTAAATGGACATATCTGTCTGTTTGTGTTCCAGCCATAGATCCAAAACAGAAGCAGTAAGAGACGTGAAACTTTACACACATATCACATGGGAGCCAAGGTTGTGCACCTTGGTATTACTATTGACCACGGACCCCCGGCTGGTCCAGGCAAGAACCAAAAATCTTCCCCGACTGAGATATGACCACGGCGACTGTGGGAGCTGGTGACCCGTGACAGTGAGGACAAACTGAGGCAGTCAAGGTTATACTGTATATACCTAGCCCAAGAAGAACCTACATGGCCTGCAGGATGTTTCCAGCACACAACTCGACCTCAGTTAGGAGTCTGGGGACCAGTTTCTGCCCAGCGTCTCTGTATCGCCCCAAAATTTCCTCTGAACGTCTTCCCTGAGAAATTTTCCAGTAAAAATCGGCCGACGGTGGTGATAACAGGAAGGCTTGTCGGGCCTCAGCCAGAGTGTTCCCAGCCATGGTAAACATCTCTCAATTGCTTTGTTTGTCGGCAATTTTGTCAAGGAAGGAAAAGGACCATTTGCAATTGGTGGGTCGTGCTTGTGAGGTTTTGCAAGTAGCAAAAATATTGAGAAAAAATATAGATAGGGCTGTGTGCTTATATATATATATATATATATAGTATATATATATATATATATATATATATATATATATATATATTATATATCTATATATATATATATATATATATATATTATATATTATATAATATATATACACTCGCATTGCTGATATCATGTTACCTGACTCTCACCTGTGCCTCTGCCTGAATCATACTTCTTCTGACTGATTAATCTGTGCTTCTGACTGACTTTCACCTGTGCTTCTCCCTGACTCTCACCTGTTCCCTTGACTAACTCACCTGTGCCTCTGACCACGTCTGGGTTGCCAGACTTGGCCAGCGTGTGGGTGTCCTCGCTACTCCCGCCACCCACGTATACACTAGTGAGTGTGGGCGGCGACTCATTCTTAGGTTGATGGTTTTGGGGTCGGGTACGGTGGGCGTAGTGGGTGAGGATCAACCCTGCCACAACCAGCACCAGCACGGCGCCTACACCACCCACCACGGCGCCCACGACAGGAGGTACGAACATCTCTTCTGGGGGACCTGAGAGAAAGAGATGGTGACAAACTAGTGGAATAAAAACTGTCGCTGCAACGCCTAGAGATAACGCTTTAGTCTCACACACTGCGAGATGGCTCCCTTAATTTGCATTCTGCTGAAATGTTGAAACTGAAATAGCCCCTTTAAGTTTTAAACTGACATACTTGGGGAAACTTTTTATGTAAAACTTCGGGGGAAACATTTTCATTACGATGTGGAGGAAACCATTTCACTTTCATAGTTTAGGTTGTTTTAAATAGACACTCTGGAGAAGTATTTTCAGCTTAATATTCTGGAACTGAGAAACAAGGAGAGTGTATTGATGTGTCTCAGAATCATCACACTCAGTACACCAACACCCTGCATAACGCTGGAGGAACCAATGTACTCACGTATCCGCTTCTCCGCCACTTTCATGATGTCAGCTTCGAGGGTGACGGAGGCGCTCTGGCCGCGGGTGTTGGTCGCTCGAACCTTGAGGGTGACTCCCATACCCGCTTCTAAGCCCCGAACTACGAACTCCGGCGCCAGGCTGCAGGAGGAGAGAGAGAGAGCAGTCACAGCATCAATAAACTACCACCTGTGTTAGTTCATATGGGGGGAAAGAGAGAGAGAGAGAAGGAGGGAGGGAGGGACGGAGGAAGAGAGGAAAGGAGGGAAGGAGGGATGGAGAAAAGAAAGAAGAGAGGGAAGGAGGGGAGGTATGGAAGAGAAGGAAGGAGGGTAGGGGTGGAAGAGAAGGAAAAAGGGGAATGATGGATGAGAAGGAAGGAAAATGGAATGAGAGTGAGAGGAAGATGCATTTAGTCAGTCACAATATTATTTGATAAAAAACAATAATAATGGAACGAAGTGAATATTTATGGTGTATCAAATTATAACACTGTACGATATTTTTGTTGTCGTCTTCTTTACTTCATTTATGTTCATCGTTTCAACAAAGGGTCGAAGTTTAGAAAGGTTTTGCGGTCACGACTTTACAGAAATGCGTCAGGCCACTTGTATTAAACCTCAACGCGTGGGTAAATTCTTGCCTCAGCTGAAAAAAGGAAGACATATTATTTTATTTTATTCTTTTCTTTCTTTCTTTCTTTCTTTCTTTCTTTCTTTTTCTTTCTATTTTCTTGTTCTTATTGTTGTTGTTGTTGTTGTTTATTATTATTATTATTATTATTATTATTATTAATAATTTTAGTCTATGGTTAATGCTATTGAGACTAATTACCATAATAGCCAAAACAGGTCCGTGGGTCAAAGATCAAGGCTAAAGTAGGTCAAAGGTTACCTCTTTCTTAACGTCACTCCTGCAATGCACCAAATACTCTGATTGAAACGATGCATGAATATAAATAAATCATCACCAGTCACAGTGCATGATTCCTTACTCACAGCTCCTTGTCAATAACTCAGTAGGTCAGAAAAGGGTCAGAGGTCAACGTAGTATCCGAATCAGGTAAAATTTGGGACATAATTTTCGGGTGAATTTTCGATATTTTTTTTCTTCCCATTTTAGCCTGTCTGTCTGTCTGTCTGTTTGTGTCTGTCTCTCTGTGTGTGTGTGTCTGTCTGTCTGTCTGTCTGTCAAGTCCGCAGAAGAGTCTGAAGTCAAATTCTCATCACCACAGCAAGATGTATTCAAGATTTAACACCCGACCTGCGTAACCTGTCCTGACCCACTGAATACAGGCTACAGATACAGGCTAATTATACAAGCTAATGATACAGGCTAATGATATAGACTAATGATAAAGACTATAATATATTGTATGTATCGTCCTTAAAAGCCCCAGACAGAGAGAGAGAGAGAGAGAGAGAGAGAGAGAGAGAGAGAGAGAGAGAGAGAGAGAGAGAGAGTAAATACTAAGATAGACTAAATATGAATGAGTGACAGATAGATTGATAGTAAAATAGATATATAAACAGACATAGAGAAGATATTTATAAGAGAACATCAAAGAAATAGATGGATATACAGACAGGCAGACAGACAGATAGACAGACAGACAGACAGACAGACAGACAGTGTATTAAAGCTCTCCTGGATTTATTAATGTAAAGACTGACAGAATAGCTCAGAGAGTGTTGTTGCTCCTTGAGTTGTAGTGAAGGTTTAAGTTATTCAGGTGTGTGTGTGTGTGTGTGTGTGTGTGTGTGTGTGTGTGTGTGTGTGTGTGTGTGTGTGTGTGTGTGTGTGTGTGTGTGTGTGTGTGATAGACATATATGTACACCATCCATGACGTTATTTATTACTTCCTGAGAACATTCCACATATCTCGTGTCTACACCTCCCTAAGCATTGATGTGAGGGAAAATGTATACTACACTACCCTGGTTTACTGTACACTAGATCACATGTAGAGGAAGAAGTATACTAGACTATACTACAGTAGTTTACTCTTCCCTAGTACACATGCACTCAAACTCAACTTACTATACCTAACCTAACCATTATTAGTAACAGAATATGCTATTTGATGATGAATTCCTATTAACAAACTAGATTGGACAGATAATTGATTTTACCCCATCCTAGGAAATATTAATGGATCGATTTTCACTATACTATTTCTATCTGTGGAATGTTACTCTAATTTGCGCTAGTTAGGTTAGGTTAGGTTAGGTTAGGTTAGGTTAGGTTAGGTTAGGTTAACTTTAAATAAGACACTGTTTAAACTCCAGTAAATATGTCATAGAAGGAGTGAGTCACAAGAGGCATCATGAATACACAATTTCTCGAGTTGGAAAATTAAAACGGGAGGCAATTTAGAGCAAGGTTGAGGCAGCAGTTTCAACACGAGTGGAGAGAGAGAGAGAGAGAGAGAGAGAGAGAGAGAGAGAGAGAGAGAGAGTGTGTGTGTGTGTGTTCTACCATTCGGAAAACACCTCACTAAATACCTGGTTGACCCCTCTATCTCTTACCTATAGTCCATGCAGGTGTTAGATAATTTGTTTGGCATAGACGAAAATAAATAATTAAGGACTAATTAAGTAACACACAAATAGCGACTCTTTATCAGGGAAATTAAAATATATATCGAAAAATTAATAGTCAGGGAACAACATAAACAATATTAAAAAACAAAAGAGTTATGAGTTGCGTCAGGGAAGGCTTGTACACCGCCACAATTTATGATCTAGCCAACACAACAACAGCACACAAGATTGAGGGATCGTACTACCAAAATATTCTATTGGTTAATGAATGCAATTTCTTGGTTGAATATATAGTTGTAATTCAATCAAACTGAGTACAGAAGATGAGGAATCGTATCTTTAATTACAAATGGTGAAATTTATCGATATTATTGATCAGGTAATTGATATAAGGGAGAGATATCACCTTAATAAGCTAGAGACAAACGATAACACTTGATTTTATAACCTTGATAACTGGAGATAAAAGTTATCAGCTGATTTCATTGGCTGGAGATAATGAAGATAACATTTTAAAGGGAGATGGTGAGATGGTCGCGTCGAGGAGTGAAGGTGAGAGAGTTTGCCGGACTGTCACCAACAGGTAGCCTCAGGTAAGGAACCACCTCATTACCGCCCCTTCCTCCTCCAGGTACCTGAGTGTGGATCTCTCTTCAGGTATATTTGTAACCTGTTTTACCTGCCTGTGATCACTACCACTATCCATCAACACCACCACTAACACCTACCACTCTCAGCATCTACCACTACCACTACCACTACCAGATCACAACCACCACTAGGTCCGGCCGCTACCATCTGCAGTGTGATGCCTCTTGAGTGTCAAGTTGATCCTCAGTCACTAATTCCACCTTCATCTCGACCAGCTGCACCTAAATGCCCCCAACGAAGACCATCACGACCAGCTGCTCCCACCCCCCCCCCCCACCCCAGACGCGGCCACTCTTATCAGCTGCAGTTTTATCGTTCTGTCTCTTCTTTTTTTTTCTATTTTATCTTGAAGTTAATTTTTTTTCTTTTGTCTTTCCCAGCTGTTGTGGTTTTATTTTAGCTGTGGTTAGTCCTGACAGCTAACATATCTTTGCTCTTTGGGTTTGTTTAGAATAGGTGTCACAGCTATATATAGTATTATTAGGTGTGGTCCTTATCACCAGCTGTGGCCATAGTCACTAACTATGGCCACTCATCAGGTGTGGTCCTCATCACCAGCTGTAGCCATAGTCACTAATTATGGCCACTCATCAACCGTGGCCCTTAGTATCAATGAAACCACTCTTAACAGCTGCGGTTATTATCACCAAATATGACCATTATCACCTGCTATGGCCACTAGCACCAGCTCTGGCTATTATCACCAGCTGTAGGCAATTCCAGCGGTAATGACTAGTAATGGTCACAGGTACATTTTGCTACGCGGCTGCTGACCTACATGTTTGTATTCCCGGATGTGTTGCGAATTAATGTGATATATATTCATTGAATTATCCATTGTAATTACTTTTTACTGTTATTTAATCCCGCGGTGAATACTTTTTTTTTGTAGCGTAATGGATCTGTTATTATGAACCAGTTCCCTCTGATATATTTTATGAGTGAATGTATACAGTAAATATAATACCGTCATGACCTAATGTGATAATTTCAAGGTTTGTTTTAAAAGTTCATGATGGAGTAAACAGGGGGAACTGAGGACTTACCTGGAGGTGTTGGAGAGGAGGGCTTCTTCGTCCCACGCCTCCATGACGAAGTGTTGGGGAAGTCCTCCGTCAAACCCCGGTGAGCACTCCACCACTAGTGCCTCGCTCGTCTGGTTGGCTATAGAGCAGTTTCTAGGAGGGTCCGGGGGTCCTGCCGAGACAGAGAGACACACACACACACACAAATACGGTTGTGGTTAGTGTTCGCTTTTGGGTCTCTCTCTCTCTCTCTCTCTCTCTCTCTCTCTCTCTCTCAATACAGTGTGTGTGATATATGAGCCAACATATACAGCCCTCAACATATCATGCTGCATATGTTAAGCTTCAGAGGACGTTATATATATCACACACGTCACGGTACCTAAGTTATTTCATATCAAGAATATTACGAGTATTAATTTAATGTATATGTCAGACTAAAAGAAATACGCTGTCACACCACAAGGGAAATGTCACAACTAACAAATATACAGTATGTCACGCCACAGTGCATATATTGTCTTACAACACCTATTACATTATAATATATATATATTGAGAAATATGTGCCACTACGCGCCATCTGTATAATGTTACAATATATGTTTTACGGTACACCATCTCAATCAAATCATAACATATGTGTCACACTATTTTTGTTTTATGTCATATATATGTCAAACTACACATGTGCCACACAAGAACGAGTGTATCACATCACAACTCGTGTCCATCATGTATAATTATATCACAACATACTTATCACACAAACACATAATTATGTATCCCACTACAACATCAGTGTCACACCATAATACGTGTCAATCAATGTATGCCAGTCGTTACGATGACACATGTTTATCACCCCACCAAACACGTGTATGGATCACAACCACATAATTCAATATCTGGCAACAGCTGATAACATAGTCAACACCCCAAAAATACTCCCCCCCCCCCCCCCGTTATCCTCTCCCCATTAACTTTCTCTTCTCTCCCCACTAACTTTCTCTCCTCTCCCCACTAACTTTCTCTTCTCTCCCCACTAACTTTCTCTTCTCTCCCCACTAACTTTCTCTTCTCTCCCCACTTACTACTCTCATTCTCTCAACCTAACCTAACCAAACCAACCGCTTCTGCCTCTCCTATATCCGTTTACAATACCGAAAAAACCCGGTATTTTGAGCCGGGACATAACACTAAATGTAGACTCGTAACTGTTTGACGACTCCACTATATAATTGAATACTAAACTTCAGTTGAACATTGTAGTTTAGAGTTCACTGAAAAGGAAAAGACCTTGTTTTGATTGAGAGGTGTGTGTGTGTGTGTGTGTGTGTGTGTGTGTGTGTGTGTGTGTGTGTGTGTGTGTGTGTGTGTGTGTGTGTGTGTGTGTGTGTGTGTGTGATGAAAATTTATCTTTCGTCTAACTTCTTCTATGTTACTTTCTTGTCTCTATATTTCCTTTATTTGTCCTTCTTTCTCCTTCCCTATTTCATTCATATTCTCTTCTCCTTTCTTTCGCACTTACTCTGTCCTTCATCCTTCCCTCTTATCATCTTCTCTGTCCATTTCTCTTCCTCTCACTCTTCAGTTTCCCTCAACCTATTCCCTCCCTTCAATCTCTCCTCTCTCCCACCCTTCCCTCAACCCCCCTTCTTCTCCCTCTCTCCCCTTTCCCACTCTCCCCAACCCCCTCCCTTCTCCCTCTATCCTGTTGGTCACCCCCTCACCCCCCTCTCTCCCTCTCTTGAACCCCCTCCCCTCTCTATCCCCTTCCTTCCCCTCTCCTCAAGCTCTCCCCAACCTTCCCTTTAAGCCCCCTTCCCTCTCTCCCTTCCCTTAACACCCCACCTTTCTTCTCATCAAACCCATTTATCCTCCTCCCCTCTCCCTCTCACCCATTAAACCCCCTCACTTTCATCTCCCCTCCCCCTCCCTCTCTCTCCCCTTACTTCCCAGGTACGAAAAGGGGAAAGGTGAGTACCGTGGATCTGACCTGCAGGGATAAGGTGGATTACACAGGGCTCCTTCTGGATTCCTATCTTGTTGGAGGCCCAGCAGAGGAGAGTGCCGTAGTCCTGTTCAATGGAGGCGGTGTAGTTAAGCATGGAAGACGTCCCCTGGTTTCTAATGGCTAGAAGAGGTAACGCCTCGCCTTCAGAAGACCCGTTGAAGCGCCATGTAAAGTTAACCTGAAGGAGACGCAGAAGAAGGATACCATAGAGAGATGGGGGAATGAAAATAGTGTAGCAACTGTGTGTGTGTGTGTGTGTGTGTGTGTGTGTGTGTGTGTGTGTGTGTGTGTGTGCGTGTGTGTGTGTGTGTGTGTGTGTGTGTGTGTGTGTGTGTGTGTGTGTGTGTGTGTGTGTGTGTGTGTTGCACTTGACAGATGTAAACAACAAAGAAAATTTTATAATATCACAAAACATGCAAGTAATGTACCTATTTGTATCGGTAACAAGAGCTGTAATTAATATTAACTAGATACAAGAAAAAATAGGAAAGTGAAATTATCTAGACAACAAAAATATCGATAATTGACTAATACCACACGCGTAATTATTCGTCGACAAACTACCAATACCGTATAGCATAAATTTCAACATATAGAATATTTGTTTAATTTCTAGATGACTAATTGACGTCTCATATGTGATATTTCTTTCTTAATATCTCTGGTACTATTTCATAATTAACAGACGGGACAAAATAAAAGAGACGAAACAGAGTGAAATAATTAACGATGACAAGTGAAATGTGTCAGTGAAAAAAAAAAAAAATTAAATCTCATTACTAGATTCAGACGAAGTGACAGTGATTGTTTACGAGTTCAAGGTTTGGATTCTCGAGTCGATAATAAATTTGAATACTTTATAACCTTAACAGACTTACTTATGTATCTCCTAAATTTAATATGATAAGGTTTATTTTCTCCTCGCATTGATAATTTCACCTTTAACTTTACTTTATGATCACCTGTAGATTAGACACACCCACCTTTATTTCACCCACCTGAGGTTTACCACCCTAACGCTACTTGGGATTAGGTAAGGTTTGGTTTGAGTTAGGTTAGGTTAGGTTAGGTTAGGTTAGGTTAGGTTAGGTTAGGTTAGGTTAGTGTTAAGGTGTTTAATATTCACTGGGGTGTCTAATCTTAAGGTGATCCCTAATAAAAATGATTTCCACCTTTGGTTCGAGTTACCTGTGACATAAGTTGTTTGAAGACCGAGTGCTGATAAATATTAGTGTATAGAGACAGGTTGTGGGGGGGGCAGTGGTCGCCTTGAGAGCTGGTAAGGGGGAGAGGGGGTGGGGGCTTGTGTCTAGACTCTTGCCCGTCTCCACTAGAGTAAAATAAGTCTCTGGGCTGAGTCTGTGTTGTTGTTTGTGGGATTATTTAGATCAAGAACAGCATAACTAACTTACCAGGACGGTGTTTTCTCTGTCAAACATTAATATATAGAATGCTCTAGAAATATGTCCCTGCCTGCCTCCCTCCCTGGTCCTTCCCTGCCTCTCTCCCTCCCTGCCTCTCTCCCTCCCTCCCTGCCTGCCTCCCTCCCTGTCTCCCTCCGTCCCTCCAACTCATAGTGTCTCAGGGAGCAGGCAGGGAGAGAGGCAGGCAGTAGGAAGAGAGGGAGGGAAGGAGGTAGGGACATTTTTCAAGGACATCCTATATTTTCATCAACTTAATTCCTCAAAGTCTTTCCTACCGTCGTCATCCACATTAAAAAAAAAACCAAAAAATTAAAATTAAAAAAAAATAAATGAACAAATTCAACACATGAGAGACGCACGCCAATATCTTCCAGTTCAAAGACGTAATGCAACTCCATTCAGACAATTCTGTTTCATCTGGAGAAAATAAAACACAAATTATTAAACAAAGAATCCTTCAGTTATATTAAACCACAAGAGATCAACGGAGGATTTTCTACTGATGCATGATAATTATTTTGATGACAACTCATTCTCTCTCTCTCTCTCTCGCTTCATATTTTTGTTCACATATTTTTTTCTTGTTTTCTCCTTTTTCTTCATTATCGTCTTCTCTTTAATTATTCCAAGAGAGAGAGAGAGAGAGAGAGAGAGAGAGAGAGAGAGAGAGAGAGAGAGAGAGAGAGAGAGAGAGAGAGAGAGAGAGAGAGAGAGAGACTTGAACACACTTCACTTGGAAAAGAAAACAAAAATCTTACCTGAAGGGGGAATGCCTCCACCTGGCACACCACCTTGGCACTCTCCATTCTGGCCACGCCCTGAGTCCTTCTGCCTGGGGAGCTGCACACGGGCGCGACTGTCGGAGGGTGGGGGGGGGGGGGGAGAAGGATGTTAGTATCAAAAACACATCAGAATTACATTACCGTCGTGTTCCCTTAACTTGTGTATCACCGTCAGGTAGGTCCTCCCTTAACCCTGACTTGTGTATCACCGTCAGGTAGGTCCTCCCTTAACCTTAACTTGTGTATCACCGTCAGGTAGGTCCTCCCTTAACCCTGACTTGTGTATCACCGTCAGGTAGGTCCTCCCTTAACCCTGACTTGTGTATCACCGTCAGGTAGGTCCTCCCTTAACCCTGACTTGTGTATCACCGTCAGGTAGGTCCTCCCTTAACCCTGACTTGTGTATCACCGTCAGGTAGGTCCTCCCTTAACCCTGACTTGTGTATCACCGTCAGGTAGGTCCTCCCTTAACCCTGACTTGTGTATCACCGTCAGGTAGGTCCTCCCTTAACCCTGACTTGTGTATCACCGTCAGGTAGGTCCTCCCTTAACCCTAACATTTATATCACCGTCAGGTAGGTCCTCCCTTAACCCTAACTTTTGTATCACCGTCAGGTAGGTCCTCCCTTAATCCTAACTTGTGTATCACCGTCAGGTAGGTCCTCCCTTAACCCTGACTTATGTATCATCACCCCTACAGCTTCTTCATGACTCCTATATCAGTATAGAGAAGTTTCGTGTCATCCTCATGTGAAACTCAGTATACCTTCTCGTCAACTAATGTGAAGCTCAGTATACCTTCACGTCAACTAATGTGAAGCTCATTATAGCTTCACATACAACTAATGTAAAGCTCAGTAAAGCTTCATGTCAACCCCATATAAAATTGTGAATTCCTCTCCTCACATTCCAAGAAGTGATCAATAGGCCACAAAGCTGAGCAATATATCAGACTTATGTACAGTACGGGGCTGATGGTGTCTCGCCCAGTCCATGCTGAGACGGTAGTGATAGCTTAAGCATTATTACCATTGCTATTGTCTTTGTTTCTACTACGAGTTAGGATAGTGTTACGCTAGTGTAGAATCTAAGCTAGTTAATGTTAAGTTAGTTTTAGGTTGAGTGTTCGGTTAAGTTAGGTTAGATTACTGTTAGTGTAAGTTGGGTAATTTTAGGTTAGGTTATACTAAGTTAGGTTAGGTTAGGGTTTGACAATGCAATTTTCTTCTTCCAACACAAAGTTTTCTTCTTAATATAAAACAAGAAAAGAAAAAATTAAACTCGACCGCTACTACACGGTCTGGGAATGACTTAGACTCATTAGGTTAAATTTACCTTTAACCAGCTAAACTAACACACGTATTTACCTTCGTTAATACTACTACATTAAAAAGTAACCAAGAAGAAGTGGTGGTGAGTGGGTGATGGGTGAGTGGTGGTGAGTGGGTGATGAGTGGTGGTGCTTGGGTGATGGGTGAGTGGTGGTGAGTGGGTGATGGGTGAGGAGTGGTGGTGAGTGGATGATGAGTGGTGGTGCGTGGGTGATGGGTGAGTGGTGGTGAGTGGGTGATGGGTGAGTGGTGGTGAGTGGGTGATGGGTGAGTGGTGGTGAGTGGGTGATGGGTGAGTGGGTGATGGGTGAGTGGGTGATGGGTGAGTGGTGGTGAGTGGGTGAAGGGTGAGTGGTGGTGAGTGGGTGAAGGGTGAGTGGTGGTGAGTGGGTGATGGGTGAGTGGTGGTGAGTGGGTGATGGGTGAGTGGTGGTGAGTGGGTGATGAGTGGTGGTGAGTGGGTGATGGGTGAGTGGTGGTGAGTGGGTGATGAGTGGTGGTGAGTGGGTGATGGGTGAGTGGTGGTGAGTGGGTGATGAGTGGTGGTGAGTGGGTGATGAGTGAAGAGTGGTGGGTGATGGGTGAGGAGTGGTGGGTGATGGGTGAGGAGTGGTGGTGAGTGGGTGATGGGTGAGTGGTGGTGAGTGGGTGATGAGTGGTGGTGAGTGGTGGTGAGTGGGTGATGGGTGAGTGGTGGTGAGTGGGTGATGGGTGAGTGGTGGTGAGTGGGTGATGAGTGGTGGTGAGTGGGTGATGAGTGGTGGTGAGTGGGTGATGAGTGGTGGTGAGTGGGTGATGAGTGAAGAGTGGTGGGTGATGGGTGAGGAGTGGTGGGTGATGGGTGAGGAGTGGTGGGTGATGAGTGGTGGTGCGTAGGTGATGGGTGAGTGGTGGTGAGTGGGTGATGGGTACTGTGATTACTGGCGATCGAGAGAGTGAGTAGTAGTGGTACACACACACACACACACACACACTTACACATGACGTTGAGAGTGATGGCGTTGCTGAGACCTTGCCCTTCCAGGTTCTGGGCGGCACATGTGTACACGCCCGCACGCCCTCGCTGTACCTTCTGCAGCACCAAACTCTCGTCTGAGATGAAGAGTCCAGCGCTCTTGTTGGTCTCCAGGAGGTTACCCTGTTGGAGGAGAGAGATAATATGACTGTGTGTCTCGCTGGGAAGTTAATGCCAGGGTTAGTGTAGATGCATAGTGTCTCAACCTGGGAGAGTTAGTGTCACTTTCAACTGTGGTGTTCAATGTGACACCCTGATGGAACAAAGTGTCATCAGCTGGGCCATAGTGCCAAATCAACAAAAATATAAAACGAAAAAGAAATCAAAACAAATATCGAGGGAAAAAAATAGCACAACAGATCACTAGCTTTACAGTTCCTAGTAATCTAAGTTCCTAGCTTATGCACTAGTTGAGACACGATGCATAAAACAAGGGGAAGGAGGGAACAGTATGTGGTGGACGAGGTTGGGTGAGTTAGTGTGTGTTGAAACTTAAGACACACTACCAGACACTCAGGAAATCGTGGTTAACATATGTGTGTGCTGGAAACGGGTAGGTGGTCCGTACCGTATATCAATAGCCAAAGAAATGATTTAAAACTAGAATACTTCTCCTATGAATAATATTTTAGGTGTCGAGTAATATTCCTGAAAGGTAGATTGAACGTCTGTCTGTCTGTCTATGTCTGTCTGTCTGTCTAACTGTCTGCCTGTCACGTCTTGAAATTATGTCGCCAAATGTTAGAGGTCGGGGTGATTGTTTGGCGTTACTGGCCTGTGTGTTCATGTTCTTATGTGTGATTTATTAACGTGATGACAGGGTGGTAGATGTTTGTTTTGAGGTAGGCAAAGAAAATTGAGGTGAGCCTGCACACGATTACTTACAGACGCATAACAAACACACATAACGAGACTACACACACACACACACACACACAGATAGAAGACTATATAGAATCAATATAAGAGTAAATATTATTTTTTTCGTGTGTGTGTGTGTGTGTGTGTGTGTGTGTGTGTGTGTGTGTGTGTGTGTGTGTGTTCCAGGTAAAATAGAACCAATAAACAACTATCAACTTGGTAAAAAAAAAAAAAACACCAAAAAAACAAAAACAAAAACACACACTCCACTACGTCACACTCATACTTGACACGGACTTAACAGGAAACTCAATCAACCAGCCAGCCTCCTAGCCTCCCAGCCTCCAGCCGTCCATCACACTGTACCAACACTATATCTTATGATGGAGGTGTCACTCTCCCGGCTACCATCGACAACCCCCCCAATAACTCACTGATTTTTAACAACCTTCCCTGCAGCTGTGTGACCGTGACGAGGCGTTGGCAGGAAGCGGGAAGGCATTAATGATGAGATATTGCGGGCTTTCAGAGAGGCAATTTGTGACCACTAACATCAGGGTAACGGCAGGTAGAAAATATAGCCAGTGAAGTAATACCGACCGTTTGTAATGCTTTGTTGGGAAGGTAGGTGGGGGGGGGGGGTGGTCTGTGTTAATAATCTGGTGGTGATGGGTGTGTGTGGTGTATGGTGGTGATGGGTGTGGTGTGTGGTGGTGATGGGTGAAGGTGTGTGGTGGTGATGGGTGTGGTGGTGATGGGTGTGGTGTGTGGTGGTGATGGGTGTGGTGTATGGTGGTGATGGGTGAAGGTGTGTGGTGGTGATGGGTGTGGTGTGTGGTGGTGATGGGTGTGGTGTGTGGTGGTGATGGGTGAAGGTGTGTGGTGGTGATGGGTGTGGTGTGTGGTGGTGATGGGTGTGGTGTGTGGTGATGATGGGTGCCGTGTGTGGTGGTGATGGGTGTGGTGTGTGGTGGTGATGGGTGAAGGTGTGTGGTGGTGATGGGTGAATGTGTGTGGTGGTGATGGGTGTGGTGTGTGGTGGTGATGGGTGTGGTGTGTGTGTGGTGGTGATGGGTGTGGTGTATGGTGGTGATGGGTGAAGGTGTGTGGTGGTGATGGGTGTGGTGTGTGGTGGTGATGGGTGTGGTGTGTGGTGGTGATGGGTGTGGTGTGTGGTGGTGATGGGTGTGGTGTGTGGTGGTGATGGGTGTGGTGTGTGGTGGTGATGGGTGTGGTGTGTGGTGGTGATGGGTGTGGTGTGTGGTGGTGATGGGTGTGGTGTGTGGTGGTGATGGGTGAAGGTGTGTGGTGGTGAGGGATGTTGATTGCCAAGACCGAGCTGTTCATTACTGGCACCCTGATGACGAATCATGTATTGGTGACTTAATATGTACTGTACTTAGCACACTCAGAGTCTAATTCATAGTCATCGTCCTACTCTTCCTCCCTCCTTTCTTCCTCCTCCTCCTCCTCCACTACTCTCTTTCCTCTCCATTTATCTCAGGTCTTTTTCCTCTTCCTCCTCCTCCTCCTCCTAACAAGCAACATTGATCCTTTACAAGCAATTAACTCACTGTATTAACGAGAAACATTTAATAGTTTAATCACGCGAAGTTTTCTACCGGCGTTGTGTGTGTGTGTGTGTGTGTGTGTAAAACAGTTTATGGAAAATGATTGTGTGGTGGTTAGAGAGAGAGAGAGAGAGAGAGAGAGAGAGAGAGAGAGAGAGAGAGAGAGAGAGAGAGAGAGAGAGAGAGAGAGTACTGACATGGTGAATATGGGTCAACGGGGGTGGCGGGAGGGAGTCAGGGGACACGGGGTGTAAGGAGGGGGAATCAGTGTGCGTGGGCGTGGATGAAATACTCACGTTATGGTACCAGGTGACGCGGTGGGCCTTTGGGTTGGCGTGTATGGTGCAGTCGAAGTAAACATCGTCACCATCCTTTATGGCATCAGGGTTCAGTGCCGCCCCCAGAGCCAGCTCCACCTCCGGCTTGTCTGAGGGAGGAGAAGGAGAAGGGGGATAACCATCTGTTAGTGGACACAGCTGGTGAGAGAGAGAACCATCTGTTAGTTGTTACAGCTGGTGAGGGAACCATCTGTTAGTGGACACAGCTGGTGAGAGAGAGAACCATCTGTTAGTTGTTACAGCTGGTGAGGGAACCATCTGCTAGTGGACACAGCTGGTGAGAGAGAGAACCATCTGTTAGTTGGTACAGCTGGTGAGGGAACCATCTGTTAGTGGACACAGCTGGTGAGAGAGAGAACCATCTGTTAGTTGGTACAGCTGGTGAGGGAACCATCTGTTAGTGGACACAGCTGGTGAGAGAGAGAACCATCTGTTAGTTGTTACAGCTGGTGAGGGAACCATCTGTTAGTGGACACAGCTGGTGGGAGAGAGAACCATCTGTTAGTTGTTACAGCTGGTGAGGGAACCATCTGTTAGTGGACACAGCTGGTGAGAGAGAGAACCATCTGTTAGTTATTACAGCTGGTGAGGGAACCATCTGTTAGTTGTTACAGCTGGTGAGGGAACCATCTGTTAGTTGTTACAGCTGGTGAGGGAACCATCTGTTAGTGGACACAGCTGGTGAGAGAGAGAACCATCTGTTAGTTGTTACAGCTGGTGAGGGAACCATCTATAACGGAACACAGCTGGAACGAGAGAGCCATCTGTTATTAGACACAACCCCTCATCTCTCAACACACACACACACACACACACACACACACACACACACCTCCATTACATCCATCACCAAGCATTAACACCCTCTAATGCTTTTACCCAATCCAGTGATTATCTGGTAATGCATTCGAGTATTAATCTTGACTTGATTCCCAATTCCGTGGACTGGATTAAACTTGCCATCAAAGAGCATAGGGATAAAACAGATGATAGTATATTTTTAGTGCAACGAAGTGGGATTTTTTTTATTTTTTTTTTTATTTTTTTTTTGTAGGTGTTTTTAGGTTAGGTTAGGTTAGGTTAGGTTAGGTTAGGTTAGGTTTCTCAAGGAGGCAGGTAAGATGGGGATACACGTTAAGGGAGCATTACACGTATTACACCTTCTTAACTACGAGTTTTTTTTATCATCTTTTACGAATTATTAATAGTGAGGAGCCTACAACTCTTTTACTGTCTAATACTCTGTTAAGACTCTGTTAAGACTGATCATGGAAACAATGTAATAATAAAACACGTCGTTATTTAGACTCTCGGGGTAATGGGAACGTCATAACATCGATCCTCACCCCCCCCCCCCCATCCTCCTCCAGAAGACTCGAAGGAGGATAGTTATTTACCATACACAAAACGAGTTAGTTTCATCCTTAACGAGTACATGGGAGATGTGACCCTACACACGAGACGTAATCACTCGTTAACATTGAAAACGAAAATTGTACCAATAAAAAAATGTACAGTCATCCCTTGGTTATCACGCCTAATTGGGACTGCGCAGAGTGCGTGATAACGAAAACCGCGATAACGAAAGTACAGAACCTATGGGATTAATTCTAATTGGTTCCAGGCACCCAAGACCCAACCCAAATTTTCCCATTTTACGACCATTTAGACCAGGGGTGTCAAACTCATGGCCCGCGGGCCAAATGTGGCCCTTGGGATGGTCAGGTGTGGCCCGCGGGATGACGGTAAAATTTATCATCCCGTGAAATTATGAAACAAATAGATATAATCATGTTTATTTATTAAAATGAATTTGACATACTTAAGATCATACAAACCCAAATGAGGTATTCCTGGTAAGCCAGGTAAGGCAATGTGTGAAGCTGTAAACTTCAATCATACAAATATGTGATATAGCACTTGTGTTGGCCCTGAAGAGGGTAACTAAAATAAGAATTGGCCCTCGAAAGGTATTGAGTTTGACACCACTGATTTAGACCCACTAAATATATAGATAATGTTAAACATGTAGCTATGCTTTCTTTATTTGAGTCCCCCGTCTAAAGAGTCAGTTTTCTCATTGCTTCAGGATCCTGAGTCCTCCGTTTTCTTTCAAACTTAGGGTGCACCCGAGACTTCGTTATTCCTTAATAATGACACTGAATTTGAAATTGCAACTGGGGTTGAAATTGTTGAGGCAACTTAGATATGTCTGATTACAGCGAATATGTTATTGTCAATTTGTAGGTGAAAGATTTTATCCTCAATAGATTTAGGTGAAACAAATGGGTAAAAACACCTGGAGGCAACTCCGTGATAATGAAATTCTCGGCTTGAAAAATGCGCGAAACAGCAGGTGTGCAGATTTTGATGGAGGTGTGATAACGAAAATCGCGATAACCAAGTGCTCTATAATCAAGGGATGACTGTATTTCTTTTTTTGTGCTTTGATACCCCGTGAGTGTGCGTCAGGGCCTGGTTAATCACATAGTGGAGCCGAACATCCTCTTATAAAGGCCGTAGTTGAAACGTTGTCGTCCCTCCCTCACTGGGGCTTCCCGCGTGTGAATCTACATGGATAAATATTAAACCTACAGGAACTCGTACCCTTGGTCCCTCATGAGCTCACATGGGACTCCGTTAGTGTGATAAAAAATTGCCACCCACTCACCCACCGACCTACACACCCACCCACCGACCCACCCACCCACCCACCCACTCTCTAGGGAATAAACTCGTTGGAATTTGAAGGCGTACAGCCAACAACATAACACTTGAAGGTGAAGCTGACTCAGTGGAAGTCTTTTGAAGGATTAGGCTCACAACATATCCTCTCAAGTGGAGGCTAAACCCGGTAAGAGTCATATGGTGAAGTGTACCTAAGAGGAACACTTGAGAGGTAAACCCACTAGTGTCTTAAGATGGTGTAAACTTAACAAGAATCATAAATGGAATTCAAGTGTTCTAAGTTGTATTCAGTGGGAGTATCGAAGGTAAACTTGGTGTAGAGGCTTTTGTAAACTCGCTCAGTATATCCTGTAAACCTAGTCAGTGTGTCTCCTTGGTATGAATTTAATAGGAGTTTCTCGTAAGGTGAAACCATTAAGTATCGATATATAGTAATAATAAACCAGGCCAGACTCTTCACTGTAAACTTTCCTAAGTATATGAAGAGGAGGTGTAAAAGTTTAAGGATCAAAATACTACACATCCTCTTACAATTTTTTGAAACTTTTCTTTTTAGGGTTTTAAATTACTATTCCATGTTGCATTTGCCTAAAGTAAACTAATTCCTTAAGTACTCCTATATGTAAACTGAGTTAGCTAACCCTCTTCTGTTACTCAGGGTTCCGAGAGACAGGTAAACTAGTTAGCTCATGAAGTGTTTTTTTGAGTTAATATATTTATCACAGCATCTCTTGGTATCCTTTGGTAAACCTGAAGGAGTAAACTAGTGTATGTTTTTCGTCTAAGGGGGTGAAGGGGGGGGGGGGGGAGTAAACACTTATGATCCTCTCTTGTGTGGGTTTAGATAAAGTTTACATTATCTAGTGGGTGGAGATGTAAACCCCTATTGTAGATCTTTTAGGGTTTAACTGAGGTATACAATCACCTGGTAAGAGGGAAAAGTAAACCTCAGTGTTTTGAGGGAGGTAAACCACTCTTTAAGGGTTTAACTGAGGTATACAATCACCTGGTAAGAGAGAAAAGTAAACCTCAGTGTTCTTGAGGGAGGTAAACCACTCTTTAAGGGTTTAATTGAGGTATACAATCACCTGGTAAGAGAAAAAAGTAAACCTCAGTGTTCTTGAGGGAGGTAAACCACTCTTTAAGGGTTTAACTGAGGTATACAATCACCTGGTAAGAGAGAAAAGTAAACCTCAGTGTTCTTGAGGGAGGTAAACCACTCTTTAAGGGTTTAACTGAGGTATACAATCACCTGGTAAGAGAAAAAAGTAAACCTCAGTGTTCTTGAGGGAGGTAAACCACTCTTTAAGGGTTTAACTGAGGTATACAATCACCTGGTAAGAGGGAAAGTAAACCTAAGTTGAGGGAGGTAAGCCACTCTTGAAGGTGTTGGGTAAGTTCTATATCACCTATCAAGAGGAAGAGTAAACCTCCATTAAACCCCTCCTGAAGGTGCAAGTGATGTAAGACCCACCAGGTGTTGGACAATAGAAAACTACTTCACTCCGGTAGTATAAGCTGGGGATGAGTCTCGGTCAGGGACGGTGGGTCGGTCTTGTAGTTCAGAGAGAGAGAGAGAGAGAGAGAGAGAGAGAGAGAGAGAGAGAGAGAGAGGGGTATTACACACACACACACACACACACACACACACAGACACACACACACACACGCACACACACATTTATTGACCTGGCGAATGTAGAGCTGTGAAGTTTTTGTTTGCTTGTCTGCCTGTCTGCGTGAAATCTCTCTCTCTCTCTCTCTCTCTCTCTCTCTCTCTCTCTCTATCCAACAAAGGAAAAACCCCACAAGCATCACCACGACCCATCACCCAGGACCAATATCCTCACATCACCCCCCCCCCCAAAAAAAAAATCACCTGAATTACGCAATGTTTTCCCTTGACTCGTAAACTCTGCGTTAATATGGATTTTATAATGAGTTTTTAGGGAATGGGACAGCAGGTTCAGGAGAGGAGGTTCCCGGGAGTGTAAAGGTAGAGGGGGGGGGGGGGGGGTATTGCCTAGTAATTTGGGCCACCCTCTTAAGGATTATAACTCTCTCTCTCTCTCTCTCTCTCTCTCTCTCTCTCTCTCTCTCTCTCTCTCTCTCTCTCTAAAAGGTTCTTACCAGAGTTGACCTGAAATATGGAAGGGGATGCTCTTAAGCTTCCACACTGGTCCTTTGTGTGTGTGTGTGTGTAAAGGATCTTCAAGACGACGCAGAACAAGAGAGATGGTCACTTTCTTCTGGTGGTCGTCTGTAGTAGTAGTAGTAGTAGTAGTAGTAGTAGTAGTAGTAGTAGTAGTAGTAGTAGTAGTAGTAGTCGTATTAATCAGTCAACTACTGTTAGAAGATAAACTTGCCAGGAACTTTGTTAGAGTTGATGTGTTCTAATAAGTTACCACCAAGTTTATACCTTCGTTTTTAAGGGATTACTGACTGGACTGGTGGAACTGCTTGTGATGAGGGATGTGTCTTTGTACAGTACGTCTTGGGTATTATTATCGGTAGTGTCGTTGTTTTTTGTTGTTTTTTGTTGTTGTGGTTGTTACTGTTGTTGTTGTTGTACACCATCGATGAACGTACAGTACCACAAAAAAATATTAATGATGATGATGATGATGATGATGATGATGATGATGATGATAACGATGATGATGATGATGATGATATAAGAAATAAACTTGAATCAATATAATTATTTACTGATAATATATAATAAAAGAAAAGACGCTAAATCTGCTTTAAAAAATTATTAAATCATTGA